>JAJOOF010003008.1:0-41647 GCA_029582545.1 Solanum lignicaule
AAAATAGAAGCAGCGATTTAAAACTTGGCTCTTGATACCATGAAAGAATGCAAAATAAATATATAAAAGAGAGGTGCTAAATATTTCCTGTATATATTTCTCTGTTCAGTACATGTATATATAGAAGAAATAAAATAACAAACTACCCAACTATCCTATATATTAGCTACCTCAACACACCATATTAGTATTTGTACGTAAGTAGAACTCACACACTACCCAACTATCTCCTAATTTGTAGATACCTTAATTAACCAACTACTATTTACATGGAAGTAAACATGGAAAAGGAAAACAGTAAGGAAAACAGTAATTTACAGATGAAAAATAATGGCTCGTGTGTACTTTGTATCGTCTGAAAAAAACATGATATTGTTAACCTTTTTCATTCTTCTTTGGCACAAAATCATCCTCGAGCTTTTTCATTGACGAGTCTCCAATAAATTCAACATAAAAGGATTATGTAAAGTTCATTTGACGAATATAAAATATATCAAATTGCTTATAATAATATTTAAGATAATATATTACAAACACACAATTAAATAAAAAATAAAAAAACTAATCTTCACCAATGACACTCTATACCCTTAAAGATCTCAATAGTGTCAGCTTGACAAATATGACATCCTCCGATTAGAATTTTCTTAGTACAATATAGTATATTTAGGCAAAATCATGGAGTAATTATTAATTTGTTTGGTCCATTTTAGTTATTCACAGACGATTTTGAAGAAATTGTTGTTGTCGGTGGGGACACAATGGTACCAGACCAGATACTAACATCAATTTATGAATTATCTGAAAATCCATAATCTTGAAGGCGGTAATGATCGATCAATTCGAGTCCATTCGCACGCATTATTAATTTACTCACTTGTATGTGTTTCATTTTGTGGATTCTCTCTTTTACCCTTCGAAGGCTAACCGTAACGTCCACCTTTAACGTGATAACTGATTTGGTCGACGTCGGCATTTTGAGAAGGAGTTTGATTCTTTGATGTTCCGACTTAACCACAACACTCTTATTCAGTTCGAAATCTGTGACGATTTGAATGTGAGACCGGTCGAAGATATCAGAATAATGAACATTTAGATCATCGGCTAAAACGTTACTTTGAAAATTAGGGTTTGTTTTGGTATAGGAATACCTTGATATCTTTGTATCTTCTCTTTTACCTCTAAAATAGTGTCAAAATAGCCAATTTCAATTGCAAATGAACTTTCTTTTGTTGGATAAAAAAACAAATCCATTTGACTTCGATATCACGAATAATAATATCTAAATTATCAAATTAGTTTGTTGTCGAGAAATGAATATTATAAAAAAAATTAGTCTGAATTTAGTCAAAACAGAACTTTCACGGTTAAATTTATAAGAAAAAAATGGTGAATGAATATTAAAGAAGATTAGATTTTGGTACTAAATATTTGATATTTTATGGACAGTTATTTTTTTTTTTTTGCACATTCTGTAAATGTTTTTTTCTATTTTATTTCTGGTCAAAATATTAAGATCTTTTTAGCCTTCTATGTAATGTCTTTACTTTTTTTATTAGATGATTTTGATTCACCATTTAATAAAATATTCAACATTTTAAGAATATGATTTGTTCATAATTAATAATTAGCATATAAATGGACACTGGTATCACTAAATTATAGTTACTTAATATATGGTTTTACCTTAATTCATCATTTAATTAGCATAAGTATTTTCTTATAGGATCATATCCATTGACTTTTGATATATATAGAAAAATGATTAAAATTTCATTCTTATAATATGAAAGTTAAATTATAAAAGTTAATTATATGACATGATTAATGTTCTATATTTGATCCGTTTTATGTTTTCTTGGTTTTTCATTTGGTGTCTGATACGTTCATTGAAGTTTGACTAATTCAGATTCACGCAAAGTAGGACCATTCGGGAGCCTGCCAAGGATTTCTTGACTCTGTTTTATTTCAGTATAATTAATATTTTTCTTTCTTAGATCAATAAAATTAGGAATTTTTAAACTAGACATTCTTTAAATTAAATCTCATACTTATCCCCTCACCAACATACAAATTGTTAATATACTAAAAATGTTCTTGACAAATTTATGAATTTTTTAGAGCCACACATATATTTCTTTAATAGTTGATTACTAATAACAATTTTTTACAAAACAAAGAAGAATAACCAAGAGTTACAACTCAAATTATTATTGAGGGTTATATGTAGTAACTTTTTAAACGTGTGTTGGTTCTATTTAATTATAGATCAGGAAAATAATCAAAGGTCTCATATTTATTCAGACTCTAATATAGTTAGATAAAGAGCATTTGACACCAAGGTGCGAAACAAAAAAAGAAGATCAAGATTAATAATATATATGTTGTGTCTTAATTATTATAAATTATAATCTTGATCATTGTGTTTTACGACTAAGCTTATTTAGTTTTCAAATAATTAAAATATGTATTTTTTTTTTAGCACATTATATAGTTGACAACTCAAAAAGCAAATGAATAAAAAATTAGCACATATTTTACTATCCATCCATCAAGTTCTTCTTGTGAAGCATATATTCCTGCCATCATAGACAATACAGAAAAGTCTAAATATATGAAAAGAGCATATAAATTGCATTATATTTCAATAGTCTCAATTTAAACATCTCATCCAAGCTCAGTTGTAGGTACCTAAATAGACCGATCTTTTTAAGCCCTTTTGTTGGTGTGGATGATTCAATTTTCAACCTAGAACTTGAAGATTTGGGTAGAGCATCAGATGGTTCCAACAATATCGCACTTGTGCTTAGAGGCTTGACCTGTTGATTCTTCTCTCATTAACTATTGGTGGAAAGATGACTTCTTTTTCTATGTAACATAGTACTGATAAAATGGTGTTCATGACATTGGAGCTTCTCCAGGATGACTTTTGTAGTTGAATTCGAAAGAGTCTACCTGACAGCATACCTTGGACATGGTTAATGGGCAGGAGTTGCTTATGGAAATGGAAATAGGTGTTTCTTAGATTTAATTAAAATATATGTTGGACAGATTTCCGGTATTAGTAAATTAAAAAAACACTAAATTACATTTAAATAAAGGGTAACCACGCAAGTTGTGTCAAATATGTGGTCAGTTGTCATGGAAAGCATTTTTTCAATCAGATTTCCATAAATTAAGGCTGATATCGATCCACTATCGTTAATCAGGTCACTTTGAAAGATATACCTGCAACCATGGTGAGGAAAGATATATAGTATTCATCCAACATGTGGAATCACACAAATCAGTTAAATATAAAAGGTGGTTAGTGCTTACTCTCATCTATCTATCAATGTATTTGTTTCAATAATAAATAAAAGAAAGTTGATCAAATATCAACACATATCAACAAAAGTAATATTATCAAGTCAATCAAGTATTCATAGCATATTAACCGCAAGTAGTACAAAGTTATATAGTTTAGAACCGACATTGTCCAACATAGTGTGACTGAGCCTTCAACCATATGATAGCAATATATTTTGTTGTAATGTAATCTATACGAAAAAAATATAATATCGAGGCACTAATGTTGTCTGTCGATGGTATGTTGTGCATTCAAACTCCTTTTTGTCCTTTATAAGCTTTTTCTGCTTACATCCTGAACACTCAAACCCACAAAACTTCTGTAGGTCATTTGAAGTTATAATTTGTGCCTCCACATGGAAAATTCCAATCCATCAAGGAGAACAAAAACATTAAGGTGAAAGGTATAGGAAAAAGCGCTTTCGCAATGTGAAAGAACTTAAAAGGAAAGGCACAATAGAAAGATTAACAACCTAAAGGAAAAAGAGCCACTGTAACACCAAAAGCAAAGTTTTGTCAAAAAATGCATGAATTATTTTTGACCAGTTTTTTCTTTTATCAACTTATTTACAAGGTAGTTGATGGAAAAAAAAACCACAACCATAATGTAATCATTACCACAATGACCATCTAATATTTTACTTCCATAATTTTCTAAAATTATGTGAATAAAATTCGATACCTAAAGCAATCATTTCACAACATCTGTTTATTTACAAGGCTATGAAAAGGCATTTCTCATAGCTAGTCGCATAACTTGTTACATGAATACTTCACATGACATTTGCCTCACAATAGAGATACATAAAACATAATTTCAATCCCAGCCAGCATAAAAATACCATTAACCATGTGAAATAAGCAAATTGAACTTAAAATGGTCATGTAAATTATGTGGTCATTATATAGGGTATTTGTTAATTCTAAACAAAATAAAATTTTAAGGACTAAATTGACAGATAGATTAAATGACGTATTTGTAAATTTGAATTGACAAAAAATCATATAGAAAGACCTTGTTTTGTCTTACCGTTTCATGTGCTCCTTTATGTCGCTTTCGCTTCCATTTCAGCTGTACCTCTTATCCCACTTTCCGTTTTATTGCCCTCTCTTGTCAATAGAAGTTTTATCCACGTTCAATCTGAAGAGAAGTTAACTGACACATTACTTAATTTTGAAATAAAAGAACTTGGAGAACATTAAAGTGTAATAAACATGAACAACACTTGGACCTTGAAGTCTACAACAATAGTTTAGTAGAAAGAAGAAGAGACTATGCTTATTTAGTAGAGGTCAAATGTCACATACTTTGTAAGACTTTTATAACAGTTTAATGCAGTGTTCGTCCTCAAACATGTTCAGTACTTACAGAAACCTTACAAGTGTTTGAGAAAGTAGATGAAACGGTTTTTTTTTTTCTTAATATTTGGTTTTGTCATAAAGAAACCTGCAATTAAACCTTCTGAGTATCCATTTACCTATAAAGAGGCTTACGTAAAGTTCATTTGATGAATCTATGTATTCTTAAGGCTTTTTGTTTCGATTCCTTATTTCCCTTCCGGCTTCATTCATATGTAATCGCAAATATATTATAATAAAAATGTATTTATTATACACGTGGGGAAGTCGATTATCAAATTCATAATCTAATGTAAATGAATTCGTGTCATCAATACTCGTCATTGTTACAAAAAAATTGATATCACAATCAGCTATATGCATAATAGAAAAGCAAGAATAAACAATTAAAAAAACAAAAGAAACTTAAAATACCAAACAATTTAGAGATATCCAGAAGAATAATAAGGAAAAAGCTAACCTTTTACGACGCCAATTATTTGAAGTTCTTAAATGACTTTCGAAAGATCATACTTGTACCTTGTGAGAATTCTAACAAAAAACTTATCACATATATAATTTGTACGAGCAAGAACAAAATAAATTTATCTTCTGTCAAATAAACCAAAATTCTCTGTTTTTTCACAATATGAATAATTTAACAATACAAACTTCTTTTTGCATATTCAATGAAACGAAATGAAACCTTAGTTTGCACACCAAAAATAAATCCTCAAATAAAAAATAAATAAAACAACAACACAATGTAATGACAGTTGAGCACATGCATATACAAAAACAACTAAAAGAAGAACAGGAGTACAAAACAATAGGATCTAACATTAATTAGCCGATGAACAAAGTGAAAGTAATACCATAATTTTGATTGTTACGAAATTTGATGCCAAACATAAAAAATAACATGCATCAAATAATAAACCACTTACCCATGAAACTTAAGTTCCTATAAAATTCAAGAAAATTAAAAAAATCCTAAAATAAACAGAGTAAAAGTGCATAGAAAGCCATATCCCTACCGATGAATAAATGAAGAAGCTTGAGAATGGAAGGAGAAGAGAAAAACGACTGTGGTTGTTTAGAGAAGATAGAGCTTATGTGGTTAAAGTGACAAATATACCCCTCCAAAAATTGTTAGATCAGCACGTGTTTAAGGACATTTTGGAGTAGACAGGTGTTCATTGTAGAAAGGCAAACACTATAGATCTAATTATAAAAGCCCAAGTTTTAGGTACAATTTAGATAGCTTTTTGTACAATGTCATATTGATGTGTTCATCCTATTCTTAAGGGCCTAAAATACCCCTTTCATCCACATATTGGCTCCCAAATACCCATGTCATCCACCTATTAGCTCCCAAATACCCATGCCATCCACATTTGAGTCCAATATTGACCACTTTTATAACGAAATATCATTTAAGTAATTAAATTATAATCAATAGATGGTCACCACATATTAAAAAAATTAATTTAAATTATAATCTGTAATAAAAGTAGTCAATATCGGACCCAAATGTAGATGACAGGAGTATTTGGGAGCCAATAAGTCGATGACAGGGGTATTTGGGAGCCAATAGTTAGATGAATGGTAGTTTTTGTCACGCCCCCAACCTACACCCCGGACGTGACTGACACTCGATAACTATTGCTAGTCCCCAAGCGAACCCTTGACCTGACTGACTACTTAGTGGAAGACTTACTCAGGCGATAAAAGGCTTAAAATAGAATTTTTGAAAATTTAAACTCAAAGTAAAAAATCAACTCAAACTATTTGTAAAATACTCAGTAACATCAGTATTATAGTTTGCAAAAACATCTCTAGGAAAAGTAAATACTAAAAGCCTCCTCAACTCTATCAATCTATGAAGCCTCTATTATTAAAAAAGGGTGTCGGACCCACAACATCTCAAAACTACTAACTAGAAAGTAAATGTGAAGTCCTCTAAAATGCAAGAAGGCTCACCAAAAACTAACTGGAGTGTAGAGTGATCTCAACGAAGTGCCTGTTGATGATCCTAAACACTTGTATCTGCATCATAAAAAGATGCAGGTCGAATGACATCAGTAAATTGAATGTACGAGTATGTAATATAGCCAAAGTGAAATAACTGAATGAAAGGACTGCAATAGATATAACATAAACTCAACTATATGTAAATAATTAAAGAAAGGAAATCATTTAAACTTTGCAAAAATACTTACTCATCTTTGATACTGAACATAATAAGTGATAAAATGAAAATACACTTTTAACTCTATGGGAGATTCTCTAACCGACAACCATCACTATGAGCCACGTGAGTATACAACGTCTTGTCCACGCTGCTAGAACTTTCCTATATCGTGCTAGGATATAGCACACCTCAACTAAGTGGATCACTAAGCTCTGCCCGAAGGCACTAAGGATTCATTTAAAACATATGATCTTGTATCAATGTTGACAAAACATGGTTTATGAGAGCTGTGAGTTGTCTGAACTCTCATCCATATCGGTGCTTAATACTACTCCCAATAACATATACACTTTCTCAAATGTATAAAAACATACTTTTTCTCTGGTTTGAGATAATTCCTCAAACTATCCTCTTAAAAGATGTAACTTCTCTGAAATATCTCTGAAACTCATTGCTCATTTAGAAAATAAGGTATTTTTACATTGAGTAAAAAGGTAAATGATCTGTACTTAATCTTCTTGAAAATCCTTTTAACTTTTCTAAAATAAAGTCTACTCTTTTTCTTCATTTAAAAATGAGACATTTGGGAAATACTTAGTTCCCTTATACTCTTTCTCAAACTGCTTTTTACTTCCTCAAAACTCAATTTAAACAATAATTTTTTGTTTAAATGATTCTCAATAAAGATTTACATAATACTTAAAAATAGGGTTCATGCTGAAAAATAGTCATGAACAATCAACTCAATAATCACAATACACAATGTACGACAATTCAATGATTAGAAATAGGAATTCAATAATCAACAACTCAAGAATTCAGAACTCAATATCAACTCATCTCAAGAATACTGAAATCCTAAGGATAGAACCCTAGATTACTCTCTTACTAATTTGAAAGTAGATATAGGGTGTGAGGACGAACTAGTCCAACACTATGATGACCTTACATACCTGATTATGAAGATTTTAGAATGGAAACTTTGGTGGAAACTTTATTTGTCTTGAACTTGAATTCTTGGGGCTTGGTCTTGAGAAAAGAAACACTTTCTTTGTATCTTGAATTTTTGACTTGAAGGTTTTAGGGTTGTTGTTGGAGAAGAGGAACCTTAGGTGACTCTTGAAGGAATTTCTAAATACTTGAATGTTTTGATTGATGAAACTAGTTAGTTGAATGATATCCTCTATTAAAATACTCATAAACGACTTAGAATAGGGTTAAAAACGATATAGAGGAAAGACCAAAACAATCCCAACTTCAAAATTGATGAGGTGCTCAAAATGGGCGGTTTCACGGACCGTTTAAGGCTTCACAGTCCGTGAAACTCTTCACGGGCCGTCTAGCTGGTCGTGAAACTTCACCTGCCCGACAATGCTTTACTAAAATGAGCATAACCTTTTACTCTGAGCTTGAAATGAGGCAAACTTGGTGACGTTGGAAAGATGACTCAAATACCTCTAATTTGATAGGTCATAAGCCACCTAATTCATTTTGACCTGAGAGATATGATTTTTTAAAGTTGACCCAATACTTAAAAAACTAGTAGATGACTTGTACGGACTCCTAAACGAACCGTACAAATCACCATGGTCCGTCTGGGTTCCCGTCTAGGTGACTCCCACCTTGGCAGCCTTGGACGGTCGTCCACCATGCCCTACACGGGCCATGAACCCCTAAATGGACCGTCTAGGATGCCGTGAAGGGTCCATGATCCATTTTGGGTTCGTGGACTTGTTCGTTACCCCCCTCTTTAGTCCTTTTCAAAGTCCGAGGTGTTACATAGACGATTTAAATTTTTAAGAGTAAAGTTGTGAGGTGTTAAAAAATAATTCAGGTCTTAGCTTAGAAATTTTTGGGGTGTTACAATATCTCCCCCTTGGGATTATTCGTCAAGGAAGATATTATTGACGAATCATACTAAGAGTTTGGAACAGTCTATAGTACAAAAGTCAAGAACGATATTGTTCTGGAAATAGTCATGCTCTATCTAAAGTCATCTTATATGAAACAAAGGAAATCTGGGAATGAAGTAAGAATAGGACTATTATGTCTTAAACAATACAACTGTTAACGTTCAAGCCTAGCAACAACTCTAAACCATGCCCTCCTTTATGAATATCGCACCTCATTAGCTGCAACTCATAACTACTTCAAGGGTTTATGACTACTGTTACCAAGGTCTAAGTTAAATTGTCTGCTCTTACTGAGTTCAAGCCTAATCTCTAAATCGTAAGATGCTAAACATGAGATGGTTATACTAATCTAGACCACAAGATTCAGTTCTATACCTCTATAGGGAATCTTATCCCAAGAATACTTCTCCATATAACCGCATTCAACCAACCTTGAACCCATATCAAGAAACACATAATGAATTTGTCTACATGTTAACAACACCACATTCAAGCCTAGTACTATAACCACACCATGAAATTCTATTAAGCAATCCTTCTAAGAATTTCTCATTCTCTCATCATCTCTACTAACTGAAAATTCATGCATTACTAACATGAACCAACTAATTGCTCTCATTTAACTTTTTCTCATAGTAAGACTTCATTCATCCTTCATCCCCTTATATAACCTTAGATAGAATAAGCACACTACTGCTACCAACATAAGAAACATCAACATTCTTCTTCTATCATCACTCAACTACTATCATCAACATCACTCTCTAACTAAAAGGATTTGTGAAAGAGCTTTAGGTCCAAAGATCATAAGCATGATTCATTAGAGAATTCTGATATAAGAATATGCATGACATAACATTATGTTGTTATCCATTGAGAGTAAATCATGAATTTGCGAGACTAAGCATACTATGAGGCATGAGTGTCTATATGAATAGGTTCATATCATGAGGCTGATATCCATAACTTTATGGAGTAAGATTAATATCAATGGGCTAAAGTCTTTGCCCCTCACTCTAGGAACTGAGCATAGATGTGAATCTTTTTGAAGTGTATGAGCATAAGTCATGAACACAATTATGATATTAGAGATATCAAGATGATGTTGTAACGACTGACTTTGAGGAATACACTAGAGAATGAATGGATTGATATATCTCTAAAACTCTTTTTGAACACATCGCTATCTAATTCTCCACACTTGACTTGGTTTCTCATCTTATCATCTCCCCCTTAGGTTTGAAGTTGACACTTCAAAGCTATGGATCTATTCCATCATCTCTAAACTGGTCTACATTTGCTTTACTCTAATACTCTGAAAAACTTATCTCATGGCTACTGAACTCTCCATATGCAGGTATTAAGATTCCTTCTAAGACCTCTTTCTAAGATGCTTCTCTTAATCTCTTCCCATTTCCTTATAAAGCCGCTTAATCTAACTCTTAATAGTCTGATTCCTCCTTATCCCACTAATACAGTCCTTCTAAGTTCATATCAAGATAACTGGAGGAAACTTGAACTATATTTAAGAGGTTTATTCTTGGCTATATATGATTCTTTCTACCAAACTTAAGAGGATAATAAATAATGCTTACATCAATGTACTCCACAGTGACAACTCAAATTTATTATCTAGGCACACATAAAAAATCATTAACTTAATTGGAACCTCCTCTGACTACATACGATCTCAGGTACACCTGTTAATGCTCTTGCTAATCTAATGACTTAGCCACACTCACTTGCTCTTATCTAAGAGTCATAATACCACACTTGTACCACTCACACTAATCTAAAGTAAGACCTTAATTTCTCACCTAATTTATGTCAAACTTACCAGATCATATCTCGAATTAACATATCACCCTCATGTTGCCATCCTTTTGATTTAAGAAATACTCGCCCACTAAGATCTCATGACAAGTAGTCAATCTTTATCTCTCAGTCTACATACTTATAGTTTACCGTCACATTCCATTTCACAACTTGAGTACTATTTACCCATTCACTATACATCAGTACTTAATTAGTTCTATAATTCTCTGAATATCATGGGTTCTCCCTTTAAATCATAAGCCTAGCTAGATCTATCACCTTATGACTACTCTGCTTTTTTTATCCAACATATATACTTTGTCTTCATTAACTCAATGTTACATCGACATAAACTCCTTTCTAGTTAAAGTATACTCTAACTCATCTTGACTAGTAACTATTAATCTACCTTCTTTCATGAGATCTACACAATTCATCACTTCTTAGTATACCCATAAGGAAAAACTCCTCATTAATAACTTATTGGGTACATGACTGCAATAACATAATTTGCCTAATCACTATCTTTCTTTCTTAGATTACTATACCTTTGCATGCATTCTTCTAACACTGGGCACTTTTTACTACTACTGCTTATAACATCGTAACTCATACTATCTTTTTGGGTGAAAATACTACCCAAGCTCTAGAATACACTTCCTCATACGAGTATGTAATATAGTTGAAGTGAAATAATTGAATGAAAGGACTGCAATAGATATAACATAAACTCAACTAAATGCAAAGAATTAAATGAATGAAATCATTTAAACTTTACAAAAGTACTTACTCATCTCTTAAATTCAACATAATAAGTAATATAATGAAAATACACTTTTAACTATATTTGGGAGATTCTCTAACCGACAACCATCACTATGAGCTACACGATGATACATCGTCTTGTCCACGCTGCCAGAACTGTCCTATATCATGCCGGGATATAGGGCACCTCAACTGAGCGAATCCACTAAGCTCTGCCCGAAGACACTAAGGATTCATCTAAAAAGTATGATCATGTACCCATGTTGGCAAGATATGGTTTATGAGGGTTGTGAGTTGTCTGAACTCTCCCCATATCGGTGCTCAATACTACTCCCAATGATATATACTTTTTCTTAAATGTATAAAAATATACTCTTTCTCTAGTTTGAGATAATTACTCAAACTATCCTCTTAAAAGAGGTAACTGCTCTCAAAATATCTCTGGAACTTACTGCTCATTTAGAAAACAAAGTTTCTCTTTGCTCAATGTTAACATACATTATGGGTTGAGATAATTACTCAAAAGGGGCCTCTTTAAGAGGTAACTGCTCTGTACTTAATCTTTCTGAAAACTCTTTTAACTTTTCTAAAAAAAAGTCTACTTTTTGTTTTCATGTAAAAATGAAACATTTGGGAAATACTTAGTTGCCTTATACTCTTTCTCAAACTACTCTTTACTTCCTCAAAACTAGTTTAAACAATAATGTTTTGTTTAAATATTCTCAATAAAGATTCACTGAATACTCAAAAATAGGATTCATGCTAAAAATAGTCATGAACAATCAATTCAATAACCACAATGCACAATGTACGATAATTCAATGATTAGAAATAGGAATTCAATAACCAATAGCTCAAGTATTCAGAACATAATATCAACTCATCTCAAGAATACTGAAATTCTAAGGATAGAACCCTAGATTATTGTTGTACTAATTTGAAAGTAGATGTAGGGCATGAGGAAGAACTAGTCCAACACTATGATGACCTTACATACCTGATTATGAAGATTTTAGAATAGAAACTTTGGCGGAGACTTGATTTATCCTGAACTTGAAATCTTGGGACTTGATCTTGAAAGAAGAAACTCTTTGATGAAGTTCTTAGAGTGGAAGAACTTGGAAAAACCTTGGGTGGAAGGATTTTCTTTGTATCCTAGATTTTTTACTTGAAAGATTTAAGGTTCTTGTTGCAGAAGAGGAACCCTAGGTGAGTTTTAAAGGAATTTGTAAATACTTGAATGTTTTGATTGATGAAAGCTAGTTAGTTGAATGATATACTCAGTTAAAACACTAAAAAACGACTTAGAATAGGGTTAAAAATGACATAGGGAAAAGACCAAAATGACCCCAACTTTAAAATTGATGAGGTTCCCAAAACGGGCGGTTTCACGGACTGTTAAAGGCTTCACGATCCGTGAAACTCTTCACGGGCTGTCTAGCCGGTCGTGAAGCTTCACCTGCCCGACAATGCTTCACTAAAACGGGCATAACCTTTTACTCCGGGCTTGAAATGAGGCAAACTTGGTGGTGTTGGAAAGAGGACTCAAAGACCTTTAATTTTATTGGTTTTAGGACACCTAATTCATTTGAACTGAGAGATATGATCGTTTGAAGTTGACCCAAAACTTAAAAATCGGTGGGTGACTTGTACGAACCCCTAAACGGACCGTACAAGTTGCCACTGGCCGTCTAGGTTCTAGTCTAGGTGACTCCCACCTTGGCAGCCTTGGATGGTCATCCTCCATGCCCTAAACGGTCCGTGGACCCCTAAATAGACCATCGAGGGTGCCGTAAAGGGTCCATGGTTCATTTTGGGTTCTTGGACTTGCATGTTACCCCTCTTTAGTCCTTTTCAAAGTCCGAGGTGTTACACGGATGATTCAAAAATTTAAGAGTAAAGTTGCGAGCTATTATAAAATGATTTTAGTCTTAGCTTGGAAATTTTCGGGGTGTTACAGTTTTGTACTATTTCCAATAGTTCGAGGGTATTTTAGGCCCTTTTCCATTTTTTTTAAAATTTGTAACTCTTAAGCTTATGTATTTCATTCGACATAAATTATATATACTTGGTTTCAAAAATATTCTTATACCTTGAATCTTACAAATGTGATGTCGATGCTCAATAAACCCTTAGGGGTTGTTTGGTTATTGGTTAGAGTTATGCATATATTAGTTATGAATGGTTTAATTATGTTGGATTTAGTTATGCGGATATTAGTTATGTAGATATTATTCAATTATGTAGAGATTACAATGTGAATCATTAACTATTAAATATTGAATTTGTTGTAAATTAATATATATCATTTACAAATAAATAAGTAAGAAAATAGCATATATTCTCTATCTGTTTGAATAAAAAGTAAAGAAAAAAAATTCTCCCTCTATACTTAACTAGGACTTCTGTTTTTTCTTTTTGCTAGTTTATTAATGTTTATAGCTTATAAAAATAAAATACCATTAATATATTTCAAGTACATTATAATATCCTATTTTATGTAATGTAAATATTCTATCAATATATATATATATATATATATATTTAATATACCAAATATATGAATTATGTAAAAATTCGCGTCCTCACAAATAATAAAACATTTTAATTAAATATGTGGAATATATTTAATAATATATAACACTAATACATATATGATTAGCACATGCGCCGTCAAAATATATACAATCTAATTTGTAATATTAATAAAATATTTACATTTGGATTTCAAATGAAAAAAAAGAGGTTGTTTGTGTATAAAAAAAATAAGAAAAAAAGTTAGGAAAACAATATAGTTAGGTAAAGTTCTCGATAAAAAAGATTTAATTATAAAATCTATAGGGGTAAATATGTAATTTATTATTTTAATACATGTATAGCTAATACCCGCTTAACTTATTCCACCTTCTATCCTGCATATCCTATAAATAGATTTTCTCATAAGTTATGTTGATATTCATTATGTAGAACTACAAAAAATGCAACAAAAAACCGTATAAAATTAATACATGAATAACTTTTATGCGACATTTAGAATCCTAGCAACCAAACATGGTATAAGTTATGTTGACTTTTCTACCTAATACAATACTTCTACCAAACATGATAAAACTAATACAACTTTTTATACATTAATAAAATGTACCTTATATAGTAACCAAACGCCCCTTAATTAATTCCTTCCCTTTCTCATCATAATTAGTTTATTAATCTATGATTATTTTGAAAATATTTGCAAATAGTTTTTCTACCTCCATAAGATAGAAATATGATTTTCATATGTCGGTTAATTTGGATAATTATGCTCCCCTCTTAATTAAAGACACAGAATATCTCGAAAAAAAGCTAAATTAAAAGCAACATACTTGTTGATTTTTAGTTAATTGAACCTCTTGAACATCCTATAGAATACAAGTGGACGATGTGGAAACCGACAACACATACAAAACAAGTAAAATAAATTGAAGAAGTAAAACTATGGTTTCAGTTCATCTATGAAATTTACTTGAATAATAAGACATATGTCCATTCAAAAATAATCAAAGATTAAGTCTTGTGTATATGTTGTTGACTATAAGGTTAACTCCAAATTATTTTCCTTAGAAGAAGAATTAGAAGAAGAAGAAATCCCAGAAAGTGGCTTGTTGAATGTAGTAGCACTAGCTGATGTTGAGGCATTATCATGATGATAATATGGATACATGTAAACCCAATTAAGAGGCAAAACTCTTTTCATCATGTAATAATTTGGAACAACACTTGGCATGTTATGACTTTCTTGATTATTTCCTAGTGGAACAATAGCATCATGTGTATCCTCTAATTGATCAAGACGAAGGTCGAAAACACTTGATTTCTTGCGATATTTTCTCTCATTAGCATCCAATAATCTCATGAAGTATTTTTGAGCATGACTAGCAACCTGTGTTGATGTTCTACTAGGCACGAAATCCTTAGCAATCTTAGCCCAATTACCTTTCCCGTGAAAATCCAATCCCTTCAAGAATGCTATCTGTTCATCCTCCGTCCATGGATTTCCTTTCTTGATTCTTCTCTCCGTGCTATCTTTTTTAGACATTGCACCACCAGCAGTAGCAGTAATCTCAACACCAAATAATTTAATACTTTTGCCTTTCTCACTGCACGTTCTTTGATTATGCCCATTCCCACCACACACCGTACAATTCCTTTCCATTGTGCTATTTTTTTTTTCTCTTTAAGAGACTAATTTGATTAAATCAAGAACTACAGTGTATATATATAAGGAGTAAAGTTTCCTTTTTTATTCAATGTAAAAGAAAAGCGTGTCTTTTTCACCTTTATGGTAAATAATACTAGTTAGTAATAATGTCATAACATCTTATTTTATTAATATTTTTGAAGCAGATTATGTACTATCGATCAATCCATATAAAACTTTAAAATAATCTGTATTAGATTGAAATAAGGAAAAAAATTTACTACTACTATTTTACAGATCCTTATTTTACCATCTTATGATATGATTAAGGTTTTGCTCCATCGAGATCTTTGTTATATATTCATATAACAACAAAAGATTTTATTTTTATACGCTATAAAAGTTACTTTGCATTTATTACGACCTAGAGAAATAAAGGAAAGTGTCTTTGGAACAAGGAAAATATTTTGAGTTATTTATGGGAAGGAGGTTAAGGATTATCACTGTACCAATTATAATTTACCTTTTTTTTTTTTTTACTTTGTTTTAATATCTCAATATATGATAATCAAGAACACGGTGAAGGTAATTTTTTCCACTAAGATTTGATCTGAAAGTAGTTCTGAAAAATTGATCAATAGATCTTGTTTTTTGTAGAGGATTTTATTTGTAATAGTAGACCGACCTTATATGTATATCTATAGGATTTAAGTTATCAATATATATTTAACGTAAAAGGGTAAAAAAATGTTCTTAAATCATATGAAATTGAACAAAAATGTCCTTAATTAATAGATTGATTTAAAAAACGTCCTTATTGTTACTTAAATATAGGTCGAAAATCCATTTTCCTAATAAATATTTTTTTAAAATCCGGTAGATCTAGCCTTTTTATGTTGCTCTCTATCTCGAATTTGATTATCCTCAATCTGATGAGCAAGGTTCTCCACTTTCTGGGCGATAGCCGGTATCAAAGATATATCCATATCCCCTACAAGGATATTGCTACTATGCAGTTTCTAATCATATGTGACTCAAGGCCATCCACATACCGATGAACTCTAGCTTCCATCGTACTGAAAATATCAGGAAAATACCTGGACAATGAGACGAATTTGAAACTGTACTCTCTAACACTCATATTGTGCTGCTTGAGGGCTAAAAGTTGATCAAGTCTGGCCTCTTGAACCTCTCGTGGAAGATAGTGAGCTAAAAAGGCTTCTGAAAAATCCTCTCATTTAGTTGGAGGTGCATTCGATCCCCTAGACCTCTCCCAAGCCTCGAACCACAAAATGGCAACATCCCGCAACCTAAAGGACGCCAACTCTACTAACTCCATGTCTGAGGCATGCATAACTTAAAGAACCATGTAAAGATGATCAATAAACTTATGAGGGTCCTTATTCGGGTTAGAACCCGTGAATATAGGAGGACTCAAACTAATAAACTCGTGGGCCCTAGATATCTCTAAGCCACATAGTCTATCACTTGTTGATGCCCTTATTTGTTGTTGTTGTGTGGACACCATCTAGGTTAATAGCCGAACCACACTTCTTACATCTTGGTTCTCTGTATCTAGTGGAGGATCTGCGGGTGCTGGATTGCCTCCAACTCTCTAAGGTGCTATAGGGGAAGGTGGGGGCAGGGGGTACTGGATCCCCTCTTCTCTCCCCAAGTGCCGGTAGCTTAGTAGAAGCCAGAGACAAAGGATCCCTTCTAATCTCCTAGGTGCGGGTCGAGTAAAGTTCACTGGGGTGGGTGACTTACTCTGAACCTTAAGTCGTCTATATAGTTGGGGAGTGCACAACTGGTACCTTCTTCTACATCTACATCGGCTTGCTGATTAGCGGCAGTCAAACTAGTGACAAACATCATTGTAAACATACGTAAATCATGAGCTAGACTTGAATACCTAAGATTATGCTCTATTGCACGATTTCTAAAAATGAAGAACGGTAACTATCCTTAAATTCCATGTAGCCTCTTTGGTTATAAGTTGATGCACAACACACATATAAGCAAGACTTTACTAGACACGACTTGTTAACTCCCTGGAACTCTATGTGCTCTGATGCCAAGTTTGTCACACCCCAAATCTAGGGAGGCGAAATAGGCACACGGTGCCACACCTGACCAAGCATATCAGACATAACTCATATAATTATACTCCTAAACTACTTGGGCTAATAAGACCAACATTTAAACACGTATGCCCAAGTGATAAGGAAGGCTGAAAGGGCCAATGAGATCTCTTTTTGGGGCTATCTACCCAAAAATAAACCCAACAAGAATATAAACATAAGGCCAACAAGGCCAAAAGAAGGAATGTAAGCTAACAGTAAGGCTGGCATGGCCATACAAAACATACAAACCCATACCAGAGGTCTACAAGCCTCTAAGAGTTTCTTAGTATCATATAGTTGGTACAGGCCCCCAATTTACCTAGTAAATTGTACATATGAACTACAATTTCAAGCAATAGACTCAGAAACTTCAGGAGAAGTAGAGTAATGAGTCCACAATATGGACTCTTTTGGGGCTTTATTTTGATAGATTTAGTATCCTAAAATGCATATTTTGTCTCAATAACTGATGAAAAGTCTTGAGTTTCAGGTATTTGGAGTTAGAGGCAAAGCATGGGCACTAATGGGCAAAAAGGAACAAGGCAGCAAAAAAGATGAAGAAAAGACGGCCTGAGGATCGCCTAAACCATTAGGCGAGTTGCCGAATGGCTATGGTCTCACCTAATGTTCCACTGTGCCAAGCTCTGAAGGGGAAAATCGAGTCGGCGAGATAAAGGAGCAGTCAGCGAGTCACCGAATGATTCCGCGATACAGTACTTCATCGCCCAACGTTACAGAACTCGAATATGCTGAAGGCCAATGCAGAACAGTGATAAACCAGACCAAAAGGTGGATCGCCGAGTGGATCGATGATCCCGACTAACTGCACCGAAGTGGTCCTTCGCAACACACTTTTGACAAACTATAAATACTTGTTTAAATTTTTAGCTTAGTATCAGATTTGTAGGGAATCATATTATTTTCAGTTTTTAGAACTTAAAGTTTTGGAGATATTGTTCCTTGGCTTTGAAGATTTCCATTCCTAAGCAATTGAAAGTGGGTATTGAAGATTCTTCATCTTAGACGTGTTTAAAGACGATATCAATTGTATCCACTTGATGGAAACACTTTTTGGTATCGATTTCTATCTCTTTACCATATCTACCTAAAATCTCAATTCTTGGGGTGTGATTATGTGAATATGGGTTGAATTTACTGCTGGGTATTGCTCTTTGATTATTTATTTGCTGTTTAAAGGTGATTTCGTTTAGTAGTTGTGCCTGAATTTAATGGGGTTGTAGTTGCAAATACAATTTTATCTTAGTGTTTTTGACTTGCTCGAGAGAGAGAGGTTTTAAAACCAAAACTACTGAATCGATAGTCTGTGGTTATTGGGTTGTCGTGGGTTCAACTCGAGAGAGTGAATCCTAAACTCTCTCCTACACATTCAGCTCGAGAGAGTTAATGAACTAAGGCGAAGGTTTTGCTTCATTGCCGCGTATCGATGTTTGAGAGAAACCAATTTGATTCAGGGTAAATTGTTTGAGAGAAAATTTACCCCCACTAAAGTCTAGCTTAGTTACCAATTTACAGCGATTTACTATCAAAAGCATTTACTCGGTTGTTTATTTTAGCCCATACTCCTATCATATCCCAAGAATCCCCTCTTCATATTCGTATTTCGTATTAATTGTTGTTTTAGTTGATAATTGACACATGTGTCACCCTTTAATTTGATATGTTTTTCTTCGTATATGTCTTTAGCTATAATTGACTTGAGCGAAGTTCTTACCTTTCTCTTAATTCTCGATTACAAACCGCTCCCTTGGGACTCGACCCCAACTCACTAGTTAGGTTATATTACTACTCACGATCATTGGCATTTGAACTGGAAGTAGTGTCCTGATACGTGAAATCAAAATGGCGCCGCTGCCGGGGAGTGATGTTACTTGAGAATTTTTAATTAAGTTGAATTCTGCTCTTGTTAATTATAGTGATACTTACTTAATTTTTAGTTTTGTTTTTACTTGTTTGTGTTGAAAATAGGAAGTATGAGCGTAAACGGCAGCAATGGCAGCAAAGTAGGCCATCAAGATGACATCGGAAACCTCAACGATGTCAACGAGCCTCATGTTAATGACCCCTATCTCATGGGCGGTATTGGTGCCATTCACTTGCCTCCGGCCGAAGGGAATGCAGTATTTCACATCACGAGTACTATGTTGCAACTCTTGCAACTAAAGGGGATTTTCAGTGGTTTGTCTCATGAGGACCCTCATGAGCATATTAGAAACTTCGTGGATGTGTGCAGACCGTTCTCCTTCAAGAACATCTCCCAAGAGTCGATCCGATTGAGGTTGTTCCCGTTCTCTTTGATGGGAGAGGCGTGCAAATTGTGGCTGAATTGCCACGTGAATCAATCACTTCGTGGGAGGAGTTGGTTACCGCATATCAAGCACGATTTTTCCCTCATTCAAAGATGATGACTCTTCGTGATAGTATTCAGAGCTTTAAGCATCTAGAAGGTGAGCCAATACATGTAACTTGGCTGCGATTCAAGAAGTTGGTGCTTCAATGCCCAACCCATGGCTTGCCTGATAACGTGTTGCTGCAGTATTTTTACCGGAGTCTTGACTCGGTAAATAAGGGTGTTGCTAATCAACTTTCTCCGGGAGGTTTGATGCAACAACCTTATGTGATAGCGGCTCAGCTCTTGGATGGCATGACTACCATAAATAGGGCGTGGTATACCCGTGAAGACCAGGTCTCCCCTCTTACCTTCCAGCTGACTAAGGAACAGATGGAGAAGGACCAATAGAGGGACCAAAACATGGCCAATATCATGACACAACTTGATATTTTGTCTAAAAATGTCATGGGAGCTGGTGCTCGTAGTGTCAATGTCGTGGGTATCGGGTGTGCTAATCCGGATGAGTCCAAGTTTGAAGCCTTGTATAATAAAGAGGTAAATTCCTAGCCAACCAAGGCGGTGGATATCGTTCAAACTACCCGAGGTAGGGTGGTAACCAAGGTTGGGCTAGGGATGAAGGTTGGAAGGATCGAGATCGTGAATGGAGGGACCGTAATCCAAATTGGAAGGATGGGGAGAAGGATATGTATGTGCCTCCCCACGAAGGCCAAAAGCTAAAGGATTCAGAATGTGGTAGGTCTGAGGATATGCTCTCTCATATCATCAACAAAGTTGAAGGGCCAGACTAGATTTTAATAGAAATGAAAGAAGATGTGTCTATCCTTAGCCAGAACGTCACCTCCCATTTAGTGTCGATCAAGCAGTTGGAGACCCAAATGGGTCATATATCGTCTCATCTCAACCCAAGACAACATGGGGGTTTGCCTAGTGATACTATGGCTAACCCCAAGAATGAGGTTTGAAGGTGGACTTGCATTGTGCCGCGACGTTAACTAAGGCGCTGCTTGGGAGGCAACCCAAGTTTACTTATTTTGTTTATATTTCTTTGTTTGGATTAATGGTGTGTTGGTTGTGCAGGTTAACGTGTGGAAAGTGTTCGAAAAAAGGAAAATTGGTGAGAAAAAGTTCCAGTCGATGCATCGCCGAAAGGGTCGGCGACCCCGACTCAGACCGCCATTGGACTCAAGATAAATTTAACTTGGAGTCTGTAACTTTCAGCGAAAACCAGGAAATTATTGGCGAGTCGCCGACCCTGATATAGTCCGTCGTTTGGATCTCCACATCAACTGGAAGTCCTGTAAAATTCAGTGAGGTAAGTGTCTAGTCAGCGCTTCGCCGAGCGAATTAGCGAGTAAGACTAATGTTGGCGAACGGGAGAAAACTAAATAGTTCTTCAGGCCAAAAGATTATATTCCTCAAGCTCCTTCATTTTCCCTTTCTTTATCGCTTCACAAACCCACACCTGCACGTTATTCTCTAGTTTTTTGCTTTCTCTAAGTGTTTTAGTCGTTGATTTGTGTTCAGAATTTGGATTACATTGCCGCCTAGCAATTCAATCTCAATTTAATCAGCATGAAAGTTTGGTTTTCATAGCCCCGAGTTTGTTTTTGACATTTTGAACTCTTGTGCAAATGATTTTACCGTGTTGTCGTGTGCTGGGCCTCTCTGATAGGATTAGTATGCTTAAATGCCGGCTTTAATTTGAATATCTTGCCCGTGTTTTTATTGTTGAAATCCTGTAGCTCGGTGCATTGAAATCAATTAAAATTATGTGGGGTAGTGCCTGTATGTTATGGGTCTGGTTTGAATTTGAGTTGTGCATTGTTTGATTTTGTTTTCAGGGGTTGTGGGGTTGTATTTGAGAGGTTAGGTTGAAAATAAGCACGTTAGGTCGTTTGGTGAGCTGGGTCAAGTTCGCCGAACCACTCGGCGATTCGCCTAATGTTCCCATCTCACCTTTAATTTCATGCTTTATGTGTTGTTAGATTCTGTAACTTTCGGCGAGAAGCCTGAGGTCGTCGAAGAAACTTAACGACTCGCCGAAAGACTTCTTGATCGCCCTTTGTCTGCACCCCTGAACCCTGCTTGCACTGTACTTTCGGTGAGATGAACCTTGTTCGCCGAATGTTGTCGGCGATTCACCGAAAAACCTTTCCTATCGCTGACTAGCAGAAACTTTGGAACCAATCCTTTCGGCGCGCCCAATCCAGCTCACCAAAGCGAGTCGGTGACTCACCGACTGGTTCGGCGAGTCTGTCTGCAACTAATTTTCTGTGCTTTTGTTTGAAGATTTTGTTAACTTTTTCTCGACGTTTTGCATATATTGTTATACCAAAAGTTGCTAGGAAAATCATGCCACCCCGGGAGATAAGTGCACTAAATTACAAAATAAATCACTAAATTACAGAATAAATAAAGAGAGATCAAATCCCCCCAAGACGGGAAGACAAGAACCTCCACTTGGAGATAAATGCAAAGGCACGAGGTCAAATTCTGATAGGAAGACTACTCCCCGAGGCCCCTCTATTCCTGCATGGACCCGGGGATTCTATGCAGCTGTGCTGACCTTTTTGCCAGATACACCTGTGGAAACTCCTGGTGGGTCTGGCACTACTGTTCCTTTTGAGGTAACTCCGGGCACTGATGCCCAAGTCCAGACTGATGCACCGGGCACTGATGCCCAGACAGATGGAGCGACTGCTTAGACATGATCCCTTCTTTAGCTCCCTCTCTGTCTTTTCTTCATTTTGACTTATGGATATTATATTTTTGTTTACATTTGAGGACACATGTTTTTATTTGTGGTGGGGTGAGGCCCACCTTTTATGCGACATTCGTAATTCTTGTTTTGTTTATATATTTGGGCTTTGAGCTAAATTTGTGTTATACATTGCTTTGTGTGGAAGGTTTGAGCTTGTGGCTCCTTGTTTTTAATTGTAAACGATTTTTGATTCTTCCGAAATTTTTTGCCACCTCTTGTTTGTGTTGAATGTGGCTGTTCTGGTGCAAATTTGAGTATCAGTTTGATCAATATCGATGACTTGAGTAGTGCTTATAGTCGAACAAACATGAATGTGCGGCTACAACGAGGCCAATTGAAGTTGCATAAACAATATGTGAACTCTGTGCATCTCGTTGTGACTAGCCAAGTATCGAATTAAGTCTCTTGTAATGAACATTGCACACTAGAGAAAGTGTGGAGTCTTGTTTGACATTGGTGTCAATGCTTTGTGTGATGACCTTACCGTGAACTATGTGTGATAACACCTAGAATTTTCCCCGTTGGTCCGGTTGACTAAGTGATGCTAATTTCTTGAGATGATCTTAGGAAAATTTAAAGAGTGTGAACCAATTTGAAATTATACCTCTTTTGTAGCTTACCTTGTGAGTGTGTGAACCTCTTTTGAGCACCCGTTGAGCCTTACCCTTTTCTTGGAAGAAGCTTGATGAAAGCTTAACCTTTCTTGATCCATTACCCATAATCCTCATGATTTGTGATTTTTTTGAATAGCCAACTTAGGCTGAAAGCCTAAGTTGGGGGTGTGGTGAAAAGAGAAGGTAAATCAAGAAAATGCAAAGAAGTCCCTTTCGCCCATGTTTTGAGAAAAATGGAACCCCTCCATATATAAAAAAAAAAAGAAGAGAAAAGATTGAAAAAGAAAAAGAAAAAGAAAGAAAAAGTGTGTGGAATAAAGTTGTGAAAATACAAAGAAAATGGGGTTTCCAATGATCCATGGAAGATGAACAAGAGGTGACTTTTGAGCTTGAATGAAAATGATGAAGAAAGGGAAATAAGGTGTTGTTCACATCACAGTTCATGAGAATTTTAGCCTATAAGCCTAAATGACCATACCTTTACACTCAATCCCATTACAAGCCTTAAAAAGACCTTTTTGATCTTGAATGAGCTGAAACAAAAGTCGATTAGAAAATAAGGGCAAACCTATGGGTGAATTCATGCTTTGTATTTATCTTTGTGAGTGTGAGTGTTGATCTTGATTCCGAAACTTTAAATTATTGAACCATTAGTGAATATGGAATCATTCTTTGTGTGAGGGCATTAGATTTCGTTTGTTGAGGTTGCACTTGCATTTGAAGCAAGTATTGTAAGCTAAAGATTCTTTGATAATGGTGAGTCACAACTTAAATCTTTGAGTGCACAATTGATCCTTACACGAGTAAGTTGAGTCTTTTTGTGTGCATTCATGATTGAGTCTTGTGTAGCACTGTTTGAGACATCCATTTTGAACTACTGAACTTGAGTTTTACTTGAGGACAAACAAAAGTTGAGTTTTATTTTGTCTCAATAATGGATGAAAAGCCTTAAGTTTCAGGTATTTGGAGTTAGAGGCAAAGCAAGGGCACTAATGGGCAAAAAGGAACAAGGCAGCTGAAAATACGAAGAAAAGACGACCTGAGGATCGCCTAAACCATTAGGCGAGTCGCCGAATGGCTACGGTCTCGCCTAATGTTCTAGTGTGCCAAGATCTAAAGGAGAAAATCGAGTCGGTGAGATAAAAGAACAGTTAGCGAGTCGCCGAACGATTCCACCATGCTGTACTCCATCGCCAATGTTACAGAACTCGAATATGCTGAAGGCCAATGCAGAACAACGATAAACCAGACCAAAAGGTGGATTAGCGATCCCGATTAACTGCGCCGAAGTGGTCCTTCGCAACACACTATAAATACTTGTTTAAATTTTTAGCTTAGTATCAGATTTTGTAGGGAATCATATTATTTTCAGTTTTTAGAACTTAGAGTTTTGGAGACATTTTTCCTTAGCTTTGAAGATTTCCATTCCTAAGTAATTGGAAGTGGGTATTGAAGATTCTTCATCTTAGACGTGTTTAAAGACGATATCAATCGTACCCACTTGATGGAAACACTTTTCGGTATCAATTTCTATCTCTTTACCATGTCTAGCTAAAACTCCAATTCTTGGGGTGTGATTATGTGAACATGGGTTGAATTTACTGTTGAGTATTACTCTTTGATTGTTTATTTGCTATTTAAAGGTGATTTCGTTCAGTAGTTGTGTCTAAATTTAATGGGGTTGTAGTTGTAAATACAATTTTATCTTCGTGTTTTTTACTTGCTCGAGATTGAGGTTTTAGAACCAAAACTACTGAATCGATAGTCTGTGGTTATTGGATTGTCGTGGGTTCAGAGTGAATCCTAAACCCTCTCCCACACATTCAGCTCGAGAGAGTGAATGGACTAAGGCGAAGGCTGTGCTTCATTGTCGTGTATCAGTGTTCGAGAGAAATCGATTCAATTCAGGGTAAATTGTTCGAGAGAAAATTTACCCCCACTAAAGTCTAGCTTAGTTACCAATTTACAATGATTTACTATCAAAAAGATTTACCCGGTTGTTTATTTTAGCCCATACTCCTATCACATCTCAAGAATCCCGTTTCCATATTCGTATTTCATATTAATTGTTGTTTTAGTTGATTACAAAACCCCCTTTGATAATTGACACTTGTGTCACCCTTTAATTTGATATGTTTTTCTTCGTATATGTCTTTAGCTATAATTGACTTGAGCGAAGTTCTTGCTTTTATCTTAATTTTCGATTACAAACCGCTCTCTTGGGACTCGCCCCAACTCCCTAGTTGGGTTATATTACTACTCACGATCGTTGGCATTTGAAGTGGAAGTAGTGTCCTGATACTTGAAATCATAGAGCTTACCAACAAAATGCAAAATGCGACATTCACCTATTGGAGGGGTCTATTGAAAGCTCTACCCGAACCTGCAAGGCTACAACATGAAATGCAGCGACTCCGATAATAGGGTGTCAGTACAAACAACATGTTCCAGTATGTAAGGCATTAATAGAAATATGAAAGACAATAATAGTTGTAAAGGAACTTGAGGACCTCATTAGGCATATAACTTGCACTCAACTCTCTAAACATCATATACACAACAAGTTGAAATTTATTGCATAAATGTCTCTCTATCATATGAGTATCATCATGGGATCAAAGGATTCAGTGTAATAAATGGGGCATCATCAAAAGCCCATTATAATATGACAAATAGGCATCGTACTTTAGACTCTTTATCTCTAAAAGGGTATTAATTTTGAAAGATGTATTTTATACTCTTTCCATGGGAACAAATTGATGTCTAGTTTTCTTCTTAATAAAGCAAGTTTCAAATTGATTATTGAATCTGATCAATATGTAACTGTGAAAAAAAGTATTTTTGTTGGAAAGAAGTATGCTTGTGATGAGATGTTCAAGTTGAATGTTGAAACGAATAAAATTTCTACTTCTGTTTACCTGCTCTCTTATACTA
The DNA here is from genome assembly GCA_029582545.1 of Solanum lignicaule. NCBI lineage: Eukaryota > Viridiplantae > Streptophyta > Magnoliopsida > Solanales > Solanaceae > Solanum > Solanum lignicaule. The sequence goes on from JAJOOF010003008.1 coordinate 26,357, forward strand.
ATTTTTGGCATGGTCGTTTATTATATTAATAACGCTTATGTTGGAATCATGGGTAGGTTAAAATTAATCCCAGTGATTAAAAATATTTTAAGAAGTGTGAGGCTCGTAGTAAAGACAACATCACTGAAAGGCCTCATTTTCAAGTGAAAAGAAAAAGTAGTTTATTAAAATTAGTTTACATTGATATTTGTGAACTTGGAGCTAGAATTTTAACTCGCATAGGAAATAGATATTTTATCACTTTCATTGAGAGTCCTATGGGCCATAGAAAGGAAGTTGTAGGATCATGTGTAAGTTTTTGAATTTTCAAGTCCAAGTAAGTTGACTTACGAGTGAACATGATGAGTCGTAGTATGTTCTATGGGTCGTAGATGGTTCCAGACTTAGTGTAATTTTTGGGCTTGAACTTGGGTTCTACGAGTTAGCTCTACGAGCTATAGAAAATGAGGAGGGTCGTAGAAAGGTCTCGTGGAAGCTTCACGGATTTTTTAGGCCCATGGATTTTTGGTAATAGGATTCTAGATTTTTTTTGCTAAAATTTTTCATGGACGTCCGTTACAACCTTCTTAATGACGTCAGTTGGTTTCGAGGGTTAAACAAGCGCATTTTCAAGTTCTAACGAACCCCAAAGAAGGAAAAACTAGATTTTTATAGATTTTCGTGTGCTATAGTCCATGGATTTTTAGTAATATAGGATTCCAGAATATTTTTTTGCCAAAATTTTTCATGAACATTCGTTACGACCTTATTAATGGCATTAGTTGGTCTCGAGGGGTAAACAGACGCATTTTCAAATTCAAACAAGCCCAAAGCAGAACAAACTAGATTTTACCAATTTTCGTGTACTATATAATCCATGGATTCTTGGTGATACATGATTTTAGAATTTCTTTTGCTGAAATTTTTAATGGACGTCCGTTACAACCTTATTAATGGTATCGTTAGTCTTGAGGGGTAAACATGCACATTTTCAAGTTCAAACAATCCCCAAAGCTGAAAAAACCAAATTTTATCAATTTTCGTGTGTTATAGTCCATGAATTTTTGGTGATAGGATTGCATAATTTTTTTGCTGAAATATTTCATGGACGTCCGTTACGACCTCATTAATGGCGTCATTTGGTCCAGAGTGGCAAACGTGCGCATTTTCAAGTTCAAACGAGCCCCAAAGAAGGAAAAATAGATTTTACCGATTTTTGTGTGCTATAGTTCATGGATTTTTGGTGATACAAGATTCCAGAATTTTTTTTGCCGAATTTTTTCATGGACGCCCGTTAAGACCTTATTAATGGCATTAGTTGGTACAGAGAGGCAAACGGGCACATTTTCAAGTTCAGACTATCTCCAAAGCTGGAAAAACTAGATTTTTCTGATTTTCATGTGTTATAGTCCAAGAATTTTTGGTGAAAGGATTCTAGAATTGTTTTACCAAAATTTTTCATGGACGTCTGTTACGATCTTATTAATGCCGTCAATTGGTCCCGAGGATCAAACGAGTGCATTTTCAAGTCCAAACGAGCTCCAAAGTAGGAAAAACCAGATTTTATCAATTTTCATGTGCTATATTCCATGGATTTTTGGAGATACAAGATTCGAGAATATTTTTTGCCAAAATTTTTCATGGTCATTTGTTACGACCTTATTAATGGCGTCAGTTGATCCCGAGGGGAAAACGGGGACATTTTCTAGTTTAAAGAAGCCCCAAAGCATGAAAACAACGGCAAAAAATGTTCTGAAATCTTTTATCACCAAAAATTCATGGACTATAGCACACGAAAATCAGTAAAATCTAGTTTTTCCTGCTTTGGAACTCGTTTGAACTTGAAAATGCGCCCGTTATCCCTTTGGGACCAACTGACGCCATTAATAAGTCATAACAGACATCCATGAAAATTTTTGGCGAAAAGATTTCCGGAATCCTATCACCAAAAATCCATGGACTATATAACACACGACTATCGATAAAATCTACTTTTTCCTGCTTTAGAGCTCGTTTGAACTTGAAAATGCGTTTGTTTTCCCCTCGTGACAATGTGATGCTATTATTAAGGTCGTAACATACGTCCATGAAAAGTTTTGGCAAAAAAATTCTGGATTTTTATCACCAAACGTCCATGGACTATACCACACGAAAATTGATAAACACTGGTTTATCCTGCTTAAGGGCTCGTTTGAACTTAAAATGCGCCCGCTTTCCACTCGAGACCAACAGACGCCAACAATAAGGTAGTAATAGCGTTCATTAAAAATTTCAGCAAAAACATTTCTAGAATCATATATCACCAAAAAAACCATTGACTATATAGCACACAAAAATTGGTAAAAAATTTGATTTTTCCTACTTTTGGGCTCGTTCGAACTTTAAAATGCGCTCGTTTGCACCTCGGGACCAACTGACTCCATTAACAAAGTCGTAACAGACGTTCATGAAAAAATTCATCAAAAACTATTTTGGAATCCTGTATCATCAAAAATCAATGGAGTATATCTCACACAAAAATCAATAAAATTTAGTTTTTCCTTCTTTGGAGCTCGTTTGAAATTGAAAATGTGCCCCTTTTTAATTCGAAACCAACTAATGTCATAAATAAGATCATAACGGACGTCCATACAAATTTTGGCAAAAAACATTCCAGAATCCTATCACCAAAAATCTATTGACTATAGCACACGAAAATAAGTAAAATCTGGTTTTTCCTACTTTGGGGCTCGTTTGAACTTGAAAATGCGCCTATTTTTCCCTTGGGACCAACTGACGTCATTAATAAGGTCGTAACGGATGTCCATGAAAATTTTTGGCAAAAATAATTCTGGAATCCTGTATCACCAAAAATCCAAAGCCTATACCATATGAAAATCAATAAATTCTGGTTTCCTGCTTTAGGGCTCGTTTAACTTTAAAATGCACCTGTATGTCCCTCGGAACCAACTGATGCCATTAATAAAGACGTAACGGACGTCCACGAAAAATTTCAGCAAAAAAAATTCTGGAATCATATCACGAAAAATCCATGGACTATAGCACACAAAAATCGGTAAAATCTGGTTTTTCCTGCTTTGGGGTTTGTTTGAACATGAAAATTTTTGGCAAAAAAGATTCTGAAATCATATATCACCAAAAATCTATGGATTATAGCACACAAAAATCGGTAAAATATGGTTTTACCTACTTTGGGACTCATTTGAACTTAAAAATGCGCTAGTTTGTCTCTTTGGACCAACGGATACCATTAATAAGGTCGTAAGGGACGTCCATGAAAATATTTGGCAAAAAAAAAAAATCTGGAATCCTATCACCAAAAATCCATTGACTATGGCACACAAAAATTGGTAAAAACTGGTTTTTCATGCTTTGGGGCTCGTTTGAACTTGAAAATGCGCCCGTTTGTCCCACAGGACCAAGTTACACCATTAATAATGTCATACCAGACATCCATGAAAAATTTCAGCAAAAAAAAATTCATAATCATATCACCAAAAATCCATGGACTATAGTACACAAAAATTGGTAAAATCTAGATTTTCCTTCTTTGAGGCTCGTTTGAACTTGAAAATGCCCTCATTTTCCCCTCTCAACTAGTTGACGCCATTAATAAGGTTGTAACAGATGTCCATAAAAAAATTTGGCAAACAAATTACGGAATCTTGTATTACCGATAATCCATGGAGAATAGCACAAGAAAATTGGTTAAATCTGGGTTTTCATGCTTTGGGGCTTCATTGAACTTGAAAATGCGCCCGTTTCCCTCTCGTGACAAACTGCGACATTAACAAGGTTGTAACGGAAGTCCATGAAAAATTTCAGCAAAAAAAACATTGGAATCCTGTATCACCAAAAATCCATGGAGTGAACTTGAAAATTGCGCTCGTTTACCCCTTGGGATCAAGTGAAGCCATTAATAAGGTCATTATGGACGTCCATTAAAAATTTTGGTAAAAAAAATTGTGGAATCCTATATCACCAAAAATCTATGGACTATAGCACACGAAAATCGGTAAAATCTGGTTTTTTCTGCTTTGGAGCTTGTTTGAACTCGAAAATGCGCTAATTTTCCACTCGGGACCAAATGACGTCATTAATAAGGTCGTAACGGACGTCCATGAATAATTTTGACAAATAAGTTCTGTAATCCTATCACCAAAAATCCATGGACATATAGCAAACAAAAATCGGTAAAATATGATTTTTCCTGCTTTGGGGCTCGTTTGAACTTGAAAATGTGCATGTTTACCTCTCGGGACCAATTGACACCATCAATATGATTGTAATGGACGTCCATGAAAAATTTCGATAAAAAAATTTGGAATCCTCTATCACCAAAATTCCATGGACTATAGCACACGAAAATTGGTAAAATCTATTTTTTCCTGCTTTGGGGAACGTTTCAACTTGAAAATGCACTTGGTTTCCCTTCCGAACCAACTGACGCCATTAATAAGGTCGTAAAGGACGTCCATGAAAAAATTCGGCAGAAAAAACGCTGGAATCCTATCACCAAAAATCCACGGACTATAGTACATGAAAATTGGTAAAATCTAGTTTTTCCTGCTTTAGGGCTCGTTTGAACTTGAAAATGCATCCATATGCCCCTTCAGGACCAACTGTCACCACTAATAAGGTTGTAACAGACGTCCATAAAAAATTTCGGCAAATTTTTTTTTGGAATCATATATCACCAAAAATCCATGGATTATAGCATACGAAAATTGATAAAATTTAGGTTTTCCTACTTAGGGGCTCGTTTGGACTTGCAAATGTGCCCGTTTTCACCTCGGGACCAACTAGCGCCATTAATAAGGTCGTAACGGATGCTTTTGAAAAATTTTGGCAAAAGAAATTCCAAAATCCTATCACCAAAATCTGTGGACTATAACACATGAAAATCAGTAAAATACGGTTTTGCCTGCTTTGGGTTCGTTTGAACTTGAAAATGCATCTGTTTCCCCCTCGGGACCAACTGACACCATTAATAAGATTGTAACGGACGTCCATGAAATTTTTTTTAAAAAAAATCTAGAATTTTGTATGACCAAAAATCCATTGACTATATTACACAAAAATAGGTAAAATCTAGTTTTTTCTGCTTTGGGGCTCGTTTCTAACTTGAAAATGCATCTGTTTTCCCCTTAAGACCAACTTACGCAATCAATAAGGTTGTAACAAACGTCTATAAAAAATTTTGGCAAAAAAAAATAATTCTGGAATCCTATAACACCGAAAATCCATGGATTACAACACACGAAAATCGGTAAAATCTTGTATTTTCCTTCTTTGGGGATCGTTTGGACTAGAAAATGCTACAGTTTGCCACTTGAGACCAAATGACTCCATTAATAAGATCGTAACAGACATCCAAGAAAACTTTTGATAAAAAAATTTTTGGAATCCAGTATCACCTAAAATCCATGAACCATAGCACACAAAAATGGGTAAAATCTGGTTTTTTCTGTTTTGGGGCTCGTTTGCACTTGAAAATGCGCATGTTTGCCCCTCGGGACCAACTAATGTCATTAATAAGGTCATAACGGACATCCATAAAAAACTTCGGCAAAAAAAATTCCAAAATCCTGTTTCACTAAAAATCCATGGAATAGCACACGAAAATTGGTAAAATCTTGTTTTCCTACTTTGGGACTCTTTTGAAATCGAAAATTCTTCCGTATTCCCCTCGAGACCAACTGGCGCCAATAATAAGGTCGTAACGTACGTCCATGAAAAATTTCAGCAAATTTCTTTGGAATCCTTTATAACCAAAAATCCATGGACATAGCATACAAAAATTGGTAAAATCTAGTTTTTTCTGCTTTTGGGATCGTTTGAATTTGAAAATGAGTCTGTTTTCCCCTCGGGACCAACTGACGCCAATAATAAAGTCGCAACGGACGTCCATGAAAATTTTTGGCAAACAAAATTCCAGAATCCTATCACAAAAAATCCACGGACTATAGCACATGAAAATCGATAAAATCTTGTTTTTCTGCTTTAGTGCTCGTTTGAACTTGAAAATGTGCCTGTTTTCCCTTGAGACCAAATGACGCCATTCATAAAGACGTAACGGACGTCCGTGAAAAAGTTCAGCGAAAAAAATTCTGGAATACTGTATCACCAAAAAATCAATGGACTATAGCACACGTAAATTGATCAAATCTGCTTTTTCCTGCTTTGAGGCTCGTCTGAAATTGAAAGTTCGTCAATTTTCCCCTAGGGACCAACTAACTCCATTAATAAGGTTGTACGCCCCTGAAAAATTTCGGCAAAAAATAAATCTAGAATCCTATCACCAAAAATTCATGGACTATAACATATGAAAATTGGTAAAATCTGGTTTTTCCAGCTTTGGGGATCGTTTGAACTTGAAAATGCACCCATTTGCCCTTCGAGACCAACTGACACCATTAATGAGGTCGTAACAAAAGTCCATGAATAATTTTGGCAAAAAACGTTCTAGAATCTTTTATCACCAAAAAATCATGGACTATAGCACCTGAAAAACAGTAAAATCTGGTTTTTCCTTCTTTGGGACTCGTTTGAACTTGAAAATGCGTCCGTTATCCTTTCGGGACCAACTGACGCCATTAATAAGGTCATAACGGACATCCATGAAAATTTTTGGCAAAAAGATTTCCGGAATCCTATCACCAAAAATTCATGGATTATATAACACACGAATATCGATAAAATCTACCTTTTCCTGCTTTGGAGCTCGTTTGAACTTGAAAATGCGCTTGTTTTCCCCTCGCAACAACATGATGCCATTATTAAGATCGTAACATACGTCAATGAAAAGTTTTGGCAAAAAAATTCTGGATTTTTATCACCAAAAATCCATGGATTATATAACACACGAATATCGATAAAATCTACTTTTTCCTGCTTTGGAGCTCGTTTGAACTTGAAAATGCGCTTGTTTTCCCCTCGGGACAACATGATGCCATTTTTAAGGTCGTATTATACGTCCATGAAAAGTTTTGGCAAAAAAATTCCGAATTTTTATCACCAAACATCCATGGACTATACCACACGAAAATTAGTAAACACTGTTTTTTCCTGCTTTAGGGCTCATTTGAACTTAAAATGCACATGTTTTCCACTTGAGACCAACAGAAGCCAACAATAAGGTAGTAATAGATGTTCATTAAAAATTTCGGCAAATTTTTTTCTAGAATCCTGTATCACCAAAAAATCATGGACTATATAGCACACAAAATTCAATAAAAAATTTGGTTTTTCCTACTTTTGGGATTGTTCGAACTTTAAAATGCGCTAGTTTGCACCTCGGAACCAACTGACTCCATTAATAAAGTCGTAACTGACGTCCATGAAAAAATTCAACAAAAAATATTTCGGAATCCTGTATCATCAAAAATCCATGGAGTATATATATCACACGAAAATTGGTAAAATTTAGTCTTTCCTTCGTTGGAGCTCGGTTGAAATTGAAAATATGCCCCTTTTTTCTTCGGAACCAACTAATGCCATAAATAAGGTCATAACGGACGCCCATGAAAATTTTGGCAAAAAAACATTCTAGAAACCTATCACCAAAAATCCATCGACTATAGCACAGGAAAATAAGTAAAATCTGGTTTTTCCTGCTTTGGGGCTCGTTTGAACTTGAAAATGCGTCTGTTTTCCCCTTGGGACCAACTGATGCCATTAATAAGGTCGTAACGGATGTCCATGAAATTTTTTGGCAAAAACAATTCTGGAATCCTATATCACCAAAAATCCAAAGGCTATACCATATGAAAATCAATAAAATCTGGTTTTCCTGCTTTAGGGGTCGTTTGAACTTGAAAATGCACATGTTTATCCCTCGGAACCAACTGACGCCATTAATAAAGTCGTAACGGATGCCCATGAAAAATTTTAGCGAAAAAAATTCTGGAATCTTATCACGAAAAATCCATGGACTATAGCACACGAAAATCGGTAAAATTTGGTTTTTCCTGCTTTGGGACTCGTTTGAACATGAAAATGTGCCCGTTTACCCTTCGGGACCAACTGACACCATTAATAAAATTGTAACGGAAGTTCATGAAAAATTCGGCAAAAAAAATATATGTAATCCTATTACCAAAAGTCCATGGACTATAATACACGAAAATTGGTAAGTCTGGTTTTTCCTGCTTTGGAGCTCGTTTGAACTTGAAAAAGCACCCGTTTGCCTCTCGAGACCAATTGACGTCATTAATAATGTCGTAACTGACGTTCATGAAAAGTTTCAACAAAAAAAAATTATGAAATCTTGTATCACCAAAATCCATGGACTATAGCACACGAAAATTGATAAAATCTATTTTTTCCTGCTGTGGGGCTCATTTGAATTTGAAAATGTGTCTGTTTACCCCTCGGGACCAACTAACGCCATTAATAAGGTTGTAATGGACATCTATGAAAAGTTTTGCAAAACAAATTCTGAATCACCAAAAATCTATGGACTATTTTTCCTGCTTTGAGCTCGTTTGAACTTTAAAATGTGCATGTTTTCCCTCCAGGACCAACTGACGCCATTAATAAGGTTGTAACGAATGTACATTAAAAAATTTGGCAGAAATTTTTTTGGAATCCTGTATCACCAAAAATCCATGGACTATAGCACATGAAAATAAGTAAAATCTTGTTTTTCCTGCTTTGGGGCTCGTTTGAACTTGAAAATGGGTCTGTTTGCCCCTTAGGACCAACTGATGCCATTAGTAAGTTTGTAACGTACGTTCATGAAAAAATTTTAGAATTTTTTTTTTGGATTCCTATCACAAAAAATCCATAAACTGTAGCACACGACTATTTGTAAAATCTGGTTTTCCTGCTTTTGCGTTCGTCTGAACTTGAAATTGCACCTGTTTGCCACCCTAGACAACCTAACACCTTTTATTAGGTTGTAACGGATGTCTAAGAAAAATTTCGGCAAAAGAAATTCTGGAATCTTGTATCATAAAAAATTCATGGACTATAACACACGAAAATCGATAAAATCTAGTTTTTCCTGCTTTGTGGCTCGTTTGAATTTGAAAATGGGCCTGTTTGACCCTCATGACCAACTGACGCTATTAATAATGTTGTAACGGACGTCCATAAAAAAATTTGGGAAAAAAAATTCTGCAATAATGTATCACTAAAAATCCATGAACTATCACACGAAAATTTGTAAAATCTTGTTTTTCTTGCTTTGGGCTCGTTTGAACTTGAAAATGCGTCTGTTTCCCATCATGGACCAATTGACACCATTAATAAGGTTGCAACAGACGTCCGTGAAAAATTTTGGCAAAAAAAATTCTGGAATCCTGTATCACCATAAATTCATGGACTATAGCACTTGAAAATCGGTAAATATATGACTTTTCCTGTATCGGGGCTCGTTTAAACTTTAAAATGTGCCTGTTTTCCCTTCTGGATCAATTGATACCATTAATAAGGTCTTAACTGACGTCCATTAATAATTTCGGCACAAAAAATCCTAAAATCCTATCACCAAAAATCCATTGACTATAGCACACGAAAATAAGTAAAATCTGGTTTTTCCTGCTTTGGACTGATTTGAACTTGAAAATGCGCCCATTTACCCCTCAGGACGAAGTGACACCATTAATAAGGTTATAACAGACGTCCATGAAAAATTTCAGCAAAAAAATTTTCAACAATCCTCTACCACCAAAAATCCATGGACTATAGTACACGAAAAATCGATAAAATCTGGTTTTTCTAGTTTTGGCGCTCATTTGAACTTGAAAATGCCTTCGTTTTCTCCTCGTGACCAGCATACGCTATTAATAAGGTCGTAACGGACGTCCATGAAAAATTTCGGCAAACAAAATTACGGAATCCTGTATCACCAAAAATCCATGGACTATATCATAGGAAAATTGGTAAAATCTAGTTTTTCCTTCTTTGGGACTTGTTTGAATTTGAAAATGCGTTCGATTTCCTCTCGGGATAAACTGTGCCATAAATTTGGTTGTTAATGGCATTCGTTAAAATTTTGGCAAATTTTTTTTTGAAATCTTGTATCACCAAAAATTCATGGAGTATAGCACACGAAAATAGGTAAAATCTTTTTGTTCCTGCTTTGGGACTCGTTCGAACTTGAATATGCGCATGTTTGCCCTTTGGGATCAAGTAAAGCCATTAATAAGGTCATTACTGACGTCCATGAAAAATTTTGATAAAACAAATTGTGGAATCCTATATCACCAAAAAATCTATGGACTTTAGCACACAAAAATCGGTAAAATCTGGTTTTTCCTGCTTTAGGGCTAGTTTGAACTCGAAAATATGCTCGTTTGCCGCTCGGGACTAACTGACGCCATTAATAAGCTTGTACCGGACGTCAATGAAAATTTTCGACAAAAAAAATTATGGAATCTTATCACCAAAAATCCATGAAATTAAACATGAAAATTGGTAAAATATGGTTTTCCTACTTAACGGCTCGTTTGAACTTGAAAATGCACCCGTTTTCCCCTCGTGACCAAGTGACGTCATCAATAAGGTCGTGATGGACGTCCTTAAAAAATTTCAGAAAAAAAATAATCTGGAATCCTGTATCACCAAAATTCCATGGACTATAACACACAAAAATTGGTATAATCTGGTTTTTCTTGCTTTGGTGCTCGTTTGAACTTGAAAATGCCCATGTTAGCCCCTCGGGACGAACTGACTCCATTATTAAGGTCGTAACGGACGTCCATAAAGAAATTTGGCAAAAAAAATCCCGATATCCTATCACTAAAACTCCATGGACTATAGCACACGAAAATCAATAAAATTTGGGTTTTCCTACTTTGGGGCTCGTTTGAACTTGAAAATGCAGTCGTTTGCCCCTCGGGACCAACTGACGCCACTAATCAGGTTGTAACAGACGTCTATAAAATATTTCAGCAAAAAAAATTCTGAAATCCTGTATCACCAAAAAATCATGGACTGTAGCACACGAAAATTGGAAAAATTTGGTTATTCTTGCTTTGGAGCTCGTTTGAACTTCAAAATACGGATGTTTGCTCTTCGGACCAACTGATTGTAACACCTCGTATTAAAAAAGGCAAGAAAATTTTAGTTTTCTCAGACCTAGTGTCAAGACCAACGACACCATCCACAGCCTGTAGGTGGGACGACGGTCCGTCGATGTTTTATAATGCCCTAATACCTAGCTAAAACACACACAACAATTTGGGCTTCTCAGCTAGTTCCTTTGACCCACATTCTAAATTCTTTAACAATTTTTTTTTTAAGGTAATAAGTAATATTTTGTCACAATAGTCTCAAATTAAGTTTGCTCTCCAATCTCACAATTAATAAGTACATAAATATTGTCGGTCCTATTATTTTTTAACTTAATTTTTCTATATTATTTATACCCCTAAACTATCTGAGGGTCCTACTACCCACTTAAAATAATTGTCAAAATTGTACTTCTTGTTGTGTTTAAATTGTTAAGTACACTTTTGCACTCATTTTTGTATTTATGAAACTACATGAATCATTTTGATAATTAAAATTATTCTTGATAATTTGCACATGTTTTCTTTATTTACGAAATTGTTATGTACTTGTAAAGCTATTGATACTTTGCACAAGTTCCTTTAATTTATTTGGTATATAAATCTGGAATAAAAACTACAATTAGACAATAAAACAAATTGAACAAAAATAATTTAGGGATTTAAATGATATGGAATAATTAAGTTTAGTGGGTAATAGCACCCTCATGTAGTTTAGAAGTGTAAATAATACATAAAACTTAAATTCAAATGGATAATGACATAATTTAAAGGTATAATTAATAATTTTGTGAAAATTCAAGGGGGATTATTATGCCTTATTCCTACTTTTATTTTGTAGCTGCTAAGTAGTACACACAGTTACTGCATATGTACTATCCAAAAAGCATTTAAAGGAATGAACAAGTGGTCGATGACTCACCCCGTACACATATCTTTCATCAGCAAGATGTAATAAGAGCAAATATGAATCTCAATTAGCAAGTACAAATACAAACATGACTAATTTGAATTTACGCTGCGTAGCATCCATTTGGGAGAAGCATTGCCTAATAAATAAAGATAATAAATAAATTTTCACTTTGAAATATCTGATTGGAGAAGACTAATCCCTTAAAGGAAAAAAACATTAATAATAGTGAAAAGATTTGTTATCTTTTATTATTGATATAGAAAAAATTTAATATCAATATCATAAGTATCATGTTTAAGACAAAAAAATTAAATAATAATTCTGTCAATGCATATTTTTTATTAGTTATAAGGTTTTAAAATCATTCTTACTAATTAACTTTGTATTTGGTCAAACTAAGATCCATAAAACTAGTCTTTCATTTATCTTTTTCAAATCTTGAAGCAAAGTACAAAAGGATAGATCCCCCGATGCGTGTATATAAGCACTTAGATATATTACTTTTCCATACAAATTCATAATTTATATTCACATTTCGCACCAACTATTATCCCCCCCCCTTCATATAAAACCTTTTTTCTTCTGTCAAGTATTTCTGGTTTATAAATCCTACTTTGTAACATATGGAGGGTCATCTTTATCAACAACAATTTACAAGTAATCAACAACAACATAACATATCAGGTATATTTTCACAAGTGAATTATATGAGTTGTGGTATGTATACATCCTTAGCCCAACCTTGTGAAGGTGTGAATATTAATACAAATGGTGGAGATAAGTTGTTCGAACAATGGAGTCTAGTACAACCAACTGATTCCTTGATGATTCAAGATCAACATCAATTTAAGAGTCATCAAGATGTGAATATTGATACAGGTGATGGAAATAAGTTGTTTGCACAATGGAGTGTTGTAAAGCCAAGCGATTTCTTGTTGAATCATGACCAACATCAGTGTATGAATCATCAAGGTGTTAATACAGATACAAGTAGCGTAGATAGGTTGTTTGCACAACAAAGTGTTGTAGAGCCATGTGATTTCTCGATGACTCAATATTGGCATCATAATCAACATCAGTTTATGAGTCATCAAGTTGTTAATATTAATATATGTAGTGCACATGAGTTATTTCCACAACAAAATGATGTAGATCCAACCGATGCCTTGATGATTCAGGATCAACATCAATTTATGAGTCATCAAGGTGGTCATATTGATATATGTAGTTTAGATGAGTTATTTGCACAATGGACTGCATTCATTCAGGATCAACCTTATGATCAACATTTGTTGATGAGTCATCAAGGTGTTAATATTAATATAAGTAATGCACATGAGTTATTTCCACAACAGAATGATATAGGGCCAATGGATGCCTTGATGATTCAGGATCAACGTTATGATCAACATCAACTTATGAGTCATCAAGGTGTTAATACTGACACAAATGGTGGAGATAGGTTGTTTCCACAACAGAGTGTTGTAGAACCAAGTTATTTCTTGATGACCCAAGGTAGTGCACATGAATTATTACCACAACAGAATGATACAAAGCCAACATATGTCGTGATGACTTAGGATCAACATTAATTTATGAGTCATCAAGGTGTTAATACTGATACATATAGTATAAAAGAGTTAAAAGAATTCTTTGATATTTGAGGGAGCTCAACCAGAATTTCATGTAGACCTAATGCGACATGATTTTATGGGAAGACATATCCAACAAGATGAAACTTACTATAGTAAGGCATATCCAACAAGATTTTTCTATAACTTATGCTAAGCATTTGAAGTATTACTACTTAGTAATGATTATTTTCAAGTATTATTATCACGTTAAGGGCCAATTAAGCACATAAGTTTAAAAGCATCATTGTATAATAAAGACAAACAATAAATACAAAATTATTTCTGAATATATAATTTCTGGATTTTTCGTAATTCTTAACCTTCATTGTAATAGAGATATAACGTGATTTTATCTTCGTGTACAACTAGGATTAGTTGTTGTATCCCTTTAGGACTCATTATTGTATCAGCACTTATATATATTCTTCATCAGCTTTTGAATAATGCAGAATACTTCTCATTCGCAGTCTAGTCGCATAAGTTGTTTTATGGTATCAGGGCTCTAAAAGCTCACACGAGTATGATCCCAATTCCCCCCCTTCTAATCCTAGCTGCTGCTTCACGCAAAAATGGCCCCCAATGCCACTATTGTTAATGCAGATACCACAACCAACAACATTGTCATCGTGCAATTTAACCCTGCCTTTCAATTACCCATCAAACTTGCCGGCAACCATAACTTCACCACTTGGAAGGCATAGGTGTTGTTGCTTATGCACGGACATAACCTTTTCGGTCATCTTTATGGCACAACTGTTGCTCCTCCAATCTCACTTACAGGAAACAATGAAACCACTCTGAATCCACTTATACGAACTGGTTTCGACAAGATTAACTTGTCCAAAACACCATCTTAGCATCGGTGGAACCTACACTTGCATCAATTGTTACAACAGTCACATTGGCACACAAATCTTGGGAATCCCTGCACACTACTTTCGCCAATAAATCACATACAAGAATTATCAGTCTCCAAGATCAAGTAGCTCGTATCACCAAAGAATCTAGGCCTGATAGTACATTCAATTGCTGATGAACTTGCAATCGATGGAGCACCAATCACTGATGTGCAACTTAACGTGAGAATTTTCCAAGGCCTTGGACCCGACGATAACACTATCTCTGCAGCCATCCGGTCACATGAAACAATCATCACCTAATGAATAACTTTATGAGAGAGTGCTTGACCATGAGATCTTTCTTAAGCATGAAGAAGCCAAACGAACACCACTAATTAGTGCTTCAATTGCTCAAAGAAACAACCAAGCACTTTCAAGAATTAACATCAACTGAAAACAGGAAAGTAATACCTCACAAGGTAGCCAACAATGAAGTTCCCAGACAACCCGAGACTTATTAAATACCCAGCAGTGACGCTTTCGTCAAAATCAGCAGCCTCAAAACAGTAACAATTTCATCCAATGCTTGCTCCTTGGAGTTGCATCCATGCTTTTCTTCTCTATTCTAAATCTCATGTGCTCAATTTCCCTTCGAAAATTCCCGCATAGGCTATTCACATGTCTTAGAGTGTAATCATCACAATATCAATCACAATATAACAAATAGTATAGAGAATACTCTCAAAACACGAGGTAAATGTGGGTAAATAATACTCCCTCCGTTTCACAAAGAATGACCTGGTTTGACTTGGCACGGAGTTTAAGTAAATAAAGAAGACTTTTGAATCTTGTGGTCCTAAATTAAAGTTATGTCAAATGTACAAAATTGCCCTTAATCTTGTGGTTTT
>JAJOOF010003009.1:0-47307 GCA_029582545.1 Solanum lignicaule
CACTAGAAAAGGATTACTATTATTAGGATTACCGCGTTATGAGCTTATGGGGAACACATTCCTAGTTACTTTTAATAATCTGAATATAAATAAATACTTAGCTCAAAGCTATCTTTGTATTTTTTTTATTTTATTTCAATTTAACCCCCCCCCCCCATTTTTATATAACGACTATCGAGTTAAATATTTGCTATTGACAATATTCTTCCATATTCTCTGTGGTATCGACCCCGACTCATAGTTGGGTAATTATATTGCATACGATCGTTTATATTTCTTTTCAAGAAGTATATTTGAACGTTATCACTAACATTTATTGACGATGGCTTTATTGTTAAGGACAAGAGCACAGGAACAATTCTGGCCAAAGGGCGTGAGAGACATGGCTTGTACGCCTTGGGAGAAAACTTATATGAAGTCTTAACAACTACAAAAATTGAGGCAAAATCAGAAACACTATGACATCAAAGATTGGGACACCCACACTTTAGAATCCCTAAATTTTTGCATAGCAATAAGATGATTGATGTCACAAGTCGAAATAAAAAAAATTCAGTTTGTACTAGTTGTCAAATGGGTAAAATTTGTAAGTTATCTTTTCAATTATCGACTAAAAAGGAACTCGAACCAATAGCAAAGATACATAGCGATTTATGGGGACTAGGCCTGGTAGCATCCTCTCAAGGAATAAAGTATTATGCACTTTTTGTGGATGACTGTACACATTTTACATGGATTTATCCGCTGAAAAAGAAATCCGACTATCTACCTATCTTCATTGTCTTTCACAAGTTAGTAGAAAAACAATTTTCTAAGAAACTTAAGGTTTTCCAATGTGAAGGAGGTGGAGAATTCAATAGTTTGGAGTTCATAACTTACTTGGCTCAGAATGAGATCAACTGACAGATTTCTTGTCCACATACTCCCGAATAAAATGGAGTTGCCCAAAAGAAGCACAAACATGTTGTTGAAACTGGTCTAACCTTGTTATTTAATGCAAATTTGCCATTATTTTTGTGAGTTGAAGCATTTATGACTTTCGTGTTTTTATCAACATAATGCCTACTTCTACTTTAAGCATGCAATCTCCCTTTTCTAATATAGATGAGCAAGAACCAGAGTACAATACTTTGAAAGTTTTTGGATGTCGTTGTTTTCCCCTACCTCAAAGGACAGAATAAACATAAATTTCAACCAAAAACTTTTCCTTGCATATTCATCGAATATAGTTTGCTTCACAAGCGATACAAATGTTATCATCCTCAAACATGAAAGGCTTTCATATCACGGCATGTAATTTTTGATGAGTCCTACTTACCTTATGTTTCTAGAAGTGATGAATTTTCTGCAGATTCGGCCAACTCGCACCTCACCACTTTTCGGGAATTTCTTCAGCAGAAAACTTCTCAATCTCCGACTGAGAAAGAACCATCTGATATGTCCATCTCATCTTCAAACATTAATGGTGAACTTGGTGTTTTTGGTCCTCTAGTTTCCATCAACCAGCAACCTTTGGAGCCATAAATAACTACAACATCTGAAGGATCTGGTACTTCAAATGACTCTACTGTACATCTAGATACAACACAATATAGCCAAAGATCAAGTCATATTATTGGTTCTTCACCACTGCCGAGGGTCGATATAGCCGTTGCTTCAACAACTGATTACTCATCATCATCAAAATCGCTTGCCACTCTGTTTAGTCTTAATCCCTCGACCATACCAGGTATTGATTTATTTGTCGAACCCCCACCTTTGTCGTGTACTCCTACGACATCTGCAACCATCTTGGCTACACCTAACTATGCAGCAAACAACCATCATATGCTTACACGAGCAAAGACCCAAACACTTCCAAATCCCTTATTTCAATCCCTGACCTTTGCAGCTTCACTTCAAAGTGATATGTCTGAGCCTAAAACCATCAAAACATCCCTGGCTAAGCCTCACTGATTGGCTGCGATGAATGAGGAATTACAAGCCCTGAAGTCAAATAATACTTGGAAATTGGTCCCTCGTCATCCTCAAATGAATGTTGTCGGCTCTCGATGGGTATTCAAGACTAACCTAAAGCTTGATGGATCAGTGGAACATTTCAAAGTGTGTTTGGTTGCAAAGGGATATAATCAGCTTGAAGGAGTCGACTTTGACAACACCTTTAGTTCAGTCGTCAAAGCTACCACGATCCGACTAGTCTTATTTGTTGCTGTCACACTTAAATGGCACATCAAACAACTCGATGTCAAAAATGCAATTTTACATGGTGATCTCTATGAAATAGTCTTTACGGAGCAACCCCAAGGTTTCCTTGATCCTATATTTCCTAATCATAATTGCTTATTAAAGAAAGCTATCTATGGCTTGAAACAACCCCCAAGTGCATGGTTTTGCAAATTCAGCTCCTATCTTCTTCATCTTGGATTTTCTTATAGTAAAGCAGATCCGTCGTTGTTTGTTTACCATTCCACAAAGGGCTCTATTGTCTTACTCCTTTATGTGGATGATATCATATTGACGGGCAGCCATCCTCTGCTTCTGAATACTCTCGTCGACAAGCTTCAATCTCACTTTGCAATGAAGGATATGGGAGATGTTCATTACTTTCTTGGGGTCGAGGTACACCGCAACTATGATGGTCTGTTTCTTAGCCAATGTAAATATGTTTCGGATATTATTAATCGTACGAATATGATGGATGCAAGAGCTATTCATACACCACTTGCTCTCAAACATGATCTACATTCTTCATCCGGCTCACCTATCACTGCCTTTGATTATCAAAACGTTGTTGGCTCACTGCAATATCTCACCCTCACGAGACCTAAGATATCCCACTCAGTTAATCTCTTATGTCAGTTTATGCAAAGTCCCACTGATGTACATTGGAAATGTGTTAAAAGAGTCCTCGGTTATTGTAATACCCTGAAAACTAGTAAGTTGAACTAGAGAGTTCTAGAGCTTTTCGTAAGAGTTTTAGAGCTTGATGAGAGGGTTTAAGTCATAAAAACAATTCCCGTACTTAGAATGGAGGTCTAAGGGTTAGGGCGTGAAGGTAAGACCCCTCAAGGACCACCCAAGGGGTCCTTGAGGAGGACCTCAAAACAGCCCTAAAAGCTGTCAAAAATCACGCCACTCACGCTTGGCACCTACTGGCCGTGAGTGGACCCACGCCCCATGGGTTGGGGTCGTGGGTCAAGGCCTAAGTTGGCCTGCATTTTTAGCCCCAGAACCAGCATCTATGGAGGTGCAGTACGGAGCATGGACCTACCCACGGTCCGTGGATGGGTGGTTCGTGAGTGGGGGCAGATTTTTAGTTTTAGTTTTTAGTTAGGGGTTTGGGGGCTAAGTCATTAATTAATTAGGGATTAAGGGAGGTCAGTTAGTTAGTTATTTAACCACCTATATAAGCATAATAGACCCCTAAACTAAATCATTTTAACTCATTCTTCAGAACACTCAAATTCTCTCCAAATAATTCTCTCTCTAGAAGTGAAGAAGAAGAAGAACAACAAAGGAAGTTGGGGCGGCAACCTAGGTCGATTTTCATCCATTGTTTCCAGCTTGATTAGGAATTTTAATTGAGGTATGGTAGCTTAATTATCTATGGGTTCTTCCACCCATAGAGACCCCTATGTTTTCCCTCAATTGTGAAGTCAAAAAACCCAATTCTAGCTAGGATTTCCTTCTACATTGTCGGTAGGGTTTAGGTATGATTTCAATCTAGTGGATAATACCTAATTATGATTGTATTTACATTGAATTATGATATAATGATAAATTTACGTAATTTCTATGCTTAACCCTAGTCTATTTGATGAATGTGATATTTTGTGGGTTTATGCCATTAGAGATGAAATTGAAGATTCATAGGTAATCTTCTTAGATCAATGTCATGTGTAGTAATTGTTCAAGATTAGGAACACATAATCATGAATTGAACTAGAACTTATTGAATATGATTGATCTTGACTTGTAAAGTTGAAATTGAACCTTTATGATCAATTATGACTAGAATCACCTAGTAATTAAGAATATGATTAAAATACCTTGAAATCTACGTATGAATGAAGGTAGTAAGAAGAAAAGCTTGAGTGTAGGGCTTGTAGTTGTGAATGTTAATCACTAAGGCTTCAGAGTGAATCTAAGATGACTAACTATAGATGCCAAGGCTTTGAGAGTAGAACCTCCATGTGAATATAAGGCTAATGAATAGAAGGGTGATGAAAGACCCTTATCTACCTAATTCACCTTATGAATAATAGATGGTAGGAAGTGATAGAATCACATGAGTCATGATGATATCCTTGTCTAATGTAGAATTCTAGAGATGATATTACGCATGAGTATGAGCTTAAAGGGGTTCTCACGTAGTGATGGTTCTAGGGTTTTGAGGGAAAATTCAATGTGATGAATTATGTATGTTAAGGCTCCAAGAGTGAAACTTATGAGATAATGGTAGACTATTAGATAGAATGGTTATGATAAGACCTTACTACCCAATTTGCCTCATGAGTGGTTGAATGCATAAAGTGATAGAATCGCATGAGTTAGGATGACATCCATGTTTAGTGCATAAACCCTAGATGTGAAGATTGGAAGTAGGCTTGAACAGGTGAAGTATGAGATTATGCTTATAGTAATTGAACTATTTAAAGCATTTTATCATCCATATCTAATGTAGCCATCCTATATATGTTGATTTGATATGATTATGAATATATCCATGTCTAATAAAATTATCGGACGAAGCGATATTGTGTGACATACTTTGACTAATGTGTATCTGCCCTTGGTGGTGCTCATGTCGTTTTCAAATCTTGGGTTCATGGCTGATCCAACTATATGTGGCCCTGCTTGTCTTTGTTGCTATTGCATTATCTTGATAATATGACCTAACATGACCTTTATGAATTCTTGCAGATGGCTGTTGATTAGATGGCTGGACAGAAGAATCACTTGTTTATGCTGAGATATGGTTTCTCATCGCATGTGGTAATGTCGTTTTTCTTTACTCTTCCCAGAAAATAGAAGTTGTGTCATACTTTTTCTGCTGAAAAGTATGAAATTCCAACTCGAAGGCTCTAGTACTACTGATTTTGTGTAGTAATATTCATTGTTGTAGTCCTTTTTAAAAGAAGGGATGTAACAGTAAATGACTGGCAAGAAATCATTCTAAATGGACATTCATTGTCTACTATCAAGCCCTGATAAGTGTAGATGAATTTTGAAGATGACATAAACCAAAATGTGAAAGAGAAAGGGTTAGAGTGAGGAAAAAATTTCTTCCAGTTATTGTCCTTATCTTCGATTATTGAGAATAGATTAATTTGGGCATTTAATCATAGAATTTTGAGTAGGGATTGAGTTTGGATTAATTGCTCAATGATGCTCCATATAGTACAAATAATTTTGATATTTGTACTGAATCAGAGGAAGAAAGAGAAAGACAGTGTAATATACATTATTCGTTTAAGAATTATTCTAACGAAGCTTATGATTTGATTAGTTGTCAGGGCCATCTATCTCCATAACATGGAAATGAATTTAGATATATGATTGTTGATTTTGTTGAACTTTTGCTTTGATTATGAGATGTCTCTCTTTTTTTTCCTTTTTGTTCTTTTTCTTTTAACACTGACTATAATGTATATCTTTGATATTGCAGAATCCTTGGGATATCATTCATTTCACCGGAGATGCCAAAATTCATTTAGACACCTTTTTATCGGTCTTAACATATCTGCCATCCCTTGAGAATATTACCACAACAGGATGGGTCTTAAAGAATCTTTTTGATATACTAGCTCCTTCACTGATCTAGGTTTGCGATTAATGTTTAGAATCCTTGTTTAAAACTTGAAGCAGGTAAGCTATCGAATGATGGAGACATGTCCATCGATGGAGCAATAATAGCAGCCACAAGAACATTGCCCATTTGGTTAGATGGAGATCTCCCTCCAACTCCAAGTCTAGAGAGGAAAGTAGTGAAGGAGCTGCAAGAAGAATGCCACCAGATGCTTGCAGAATTTCCCACAACTGATGAAGACCAGAAAATCCTAGGTAAGCCTAGATTGTGTACTTCTATCTAATGATGAATGTTGGAGAAGAAATATAACTCCATCTTTTATGCACTATGGTTGTCACTTGTATTTCATGCTAAAAAACAATGTGGATTTATTTTGATATATTGAATTCAGAATCCATCAATCCTAGTACTGACTAACATCATAAGTTTTGGATTTTGCCACGAGTTACAAAGATTGTAGGCGTCATGCCCCACGTGGGCCAACACTGTTTACCACTTTTTGTTAATTTCATCGGTTAACTTTGTAACAGTTATCATTGTTCACATCATAATGTTGTCCAACAATGTATTCATTTTCTCGATTTCTGTGAACAGATTTGATGCCTGAATGCAGTAGAACACTCGAAGCAGCAATAAAGTACGTAATATATAAAGTATTATTTGCCATTGCATGCATAGATCATCTTATCTTTGCTTCAAAGTGAATGCAGATCTTATTTACATAATGCTTTCGTTTGGCAGGTATAGATTGCATCCAAAATTACTGATAGAGAAGGTTATACAGGCCTTAGACATTTACCAAGACAGGATTCTATTCTAAACATGAAAAACAGCAGGATATGAAGCAATCTTTACCAGAAATCATATAGCCATAGCAGACGGCGTCAAGAATATGGTTCCATTTGTAGCTATCCAGAAAGCTTTATCTATCACAATAGCTTTTGCAAGTCATTGTTAAGAATATTTTGAGGGCTTTTGTTGAGGGTGGGGGGTAGGAAGTAGCTAGTAATGGTGTATAGGTGGAAAATTACTTGTACCACCAGTTTTGGAAAGATATGAAGTGAAGAAAAATAAAAGTTCTCTATAGAAATCGTGATGAAAATGAAGGATAGTTTGGTGAATATGTTTGATGTGTTTTTTTTTTTTTGTGTGTTTGATAACAAGCAGAAGGGCTCTTTTGCATGAATGAAATATATGAATTCTCTTTATCCAATTCCACTCTATTCTACTTTATTCTCATACAAAATAATTGTCTTGTAAGCAATTTATTTACCATCAATAATAACTATGCTTCAATCCTAAATAAGTTGGGATCGAATATAAATTCTCACTGATTATGTTATTTTTCATTTACATTTCCGCAAATACATTTACCTAATATTATTAAAATAAGGTGTAGAGATGTTGTGCCTTTTTGAATTTAAAAGGTGAGAGTAACTTTCTTGTTTTCTCGAAAAAATATATTAAGAAATCAAATAGAGTATAAAATGCATACAGTAAAAGAGTGATAAAAGCTAAAGGGAGTTTAATAAAAAAAATCAAAAAGATGTATGTAATTAAGATGAAGTCTATATTCAGTCTCATTATAAAATGTGGAAGCATCAAACAAGGTCTTAAACTATTTTTTTTAGAAGAACTCAAAGGTGAAAACAAATTACTTACTTGTAGTCGAGCTAATCCAAGAAAAAAAAAGAGAAGTGGATGCACAGTATCATCATCTTGGGACCATTATTAAAGGTTGCAAATATTTATTGGTAGTGAATAAAACAATTATTATTATTATTATATGTATATGGAGGGAGACAAAATAATATGTAGATCTTCACAAGTAAAAGTCACAATCATAAAATGATTTAGATATACTATAATACTCACAAGAAAATTGATTTATTCTAAACTGCATGACTTATAAAAATATATATTAAACTTATTTGGGGTTTTCATTAAACAAAGAAAAAAAGATATAGAAAGGGAAATCTACATTGCTTTCTTGGAAAGAAAACTATTGTGTAAAATAATTATTTAGGTTAAATATTTTGTGGAATTTAAAGATATTTTAGGGTTAGGCATTAATAATATGCCAAGAAGCCTAATTATAAAGTGAAAAATAAATAACTTAAAATGATATTAAATAAATCGAGTATAACTATTTGTTAAATTACATTAATCAAGCTATTTGTATTGCAAATTAAATGGTTATGCTTTGCCTTGCTTTTCCATTCAAATACAATTTTCTTTAAATTTATTAATTGTTAGCGGAAACGTGAAATTAAAGAACAAGGAAGAACAACATTATTTAACGTGGTTCAGATCAAAATGATCCTATATCCACCAAAGAACAACTACACCAATATTTATTTCACTCTACAAAGAATACAAGTGAAATACTACAAGAGAGAGCATCAAATGCCTTAGAAGGTGAGAAGACAAGTGAGGATGATTTGAAAATGAATTAACAGCTACCTATTTATAGGAATAAATTATTCCTATTGATGTCGTCCATGACATCACTATGTGTCAAAAAAGTCAAGGTTAAACATGTGAAACCATTTTTATGGTTTACCTAAATTTCACCTACCAAGATACTATCTTGACTTTTATTTTGTACTAATTATCTTCCTACCAAATCTTCATATTAATTCATCTTCCATTGAGTTTGATTCCACAAGAACCAAATCAACTATTGCAATCTGCACCTTGATTTGCGTTCCGAGCATGCGTATAAATAACTCAGGCCAAACCTTCTAAGCTTACTGGGCAATTCCATTGTAAGAAACAAGAAGAATCAAACCTTTGTTGAACATACTAGCTCCACCTAGCGGTTGTTCCCTCAGAGTTGCATCAATTGATGCATACTGCCGCCAAGTCCTTGAAGTGTGCAAACTTGGCAAGCGGGACTATCTTGGTTAACATGTATGTAGCGATATCGTCTGTGATAACCTTCTCAACCTTGATAGCTCCCTCTTCAACGACATCTCGAATGAAATGAAATCTGACATCAATGTGTTTGGTGCGCTCATGAAATCTTTGAATTTTAATCAAATGAATAGCACTTTGCCTATCACATCTTAGAATTGATTCTAGCTAAACCAAACTCAATTCTGCCACCAAACATTTCAACCAGATAGCTTCTTTCACTGCCTCCATTGCTGCCATATATTCTGCCTCTTCACTTTTCCGGAAGGTTAGGCCAACATCAGGAGCTCCTTTGAGATATCTCAATATCCACTTGACACCTTCCGAGTGCCTTTTTCCTGGATTTTCCATGTACCTACTTACCATACTTACAGATTGTACAATATCTGGACGTGTGCACACCATAGCATACATAATGCTACCTACGGTGCTCGCATAAGGAACCTTTACCATATGATCCACCTCCTCCATAGACTGAGGCATTTGTAACTGTGAAAGCTTGAAATGAGAAGCTAACGGTGTACTTACAGGCTTACTCATATGCATATTGAATCTCTCAAGAACCTTTTTGATGTACCTTTTTTGAGAAAGATGTACAACATCATCTTATCTTGAAATCTCCATTCCAAGGATTTTCTTTGCAACTCCCAAATCCTTCATGTCAAATTTCTTGTTCAACAGTTTCTGCAAAATATTTATCTATGTGATGTAGTTAGCAGCAATAAGCATATCATCAACATACAACAATAGATAAATCATAGAGTTACCAGACATCTTCTTGTGATACACACAGCTATCAAATGCACTCCTCAAAAATCCATGTATAGTCATGAATGCATCAAACCTCTTGTACCACTGTCTAGGGGATTGCTTCAAACCATACGAAGACTTCTTCAGTTGGCATCCATGTACTTTTTTTCCTTCAGTTAGGAAACCTTCAGGCTGATCCATATAGATTGTCTCTTCTAGATCACCATGTAAAAAAGCAGTTTTTACATCAAGTTGTTGAAACTCTAAATCAAATTGTGCAACCAATGCTAGTAGCACGCGAAATGAGCTATGTTTCACGACTGGAGAGAATACCTCATTGTAGTCAATTCCCTCCTTCTGACTAGAACCTTTTGAAACCAATATCGCTTTGAGCCTAGCATCTTCCACTTCTAGAATACCCTCTTTCTTTCGTAGACCCATTTGCATCCACCGGTCCTATTCCCCTATAGATTTTTAATTAAGACCCATGTTTCATTTTTTGAAAAGACTCCATCTCTTCCATCATGGCTAACTACCATTATGCAACATCTTTGAAAGAAGTCGCTTCAGCATACGAAGAGGGCTCGAGATCCTTAATCTCTTCTTCTGCATCTATGAACGCATGTGCAATAAGATTTTATTGCTCTATAAGATGTTTTGGTTTTAATATCTGCCTTTTGTCCCTTCCCATAGCAATTGTGTATGGTTCATTGACAAAAAGTTCTTCAATATCTGCATCTATTGACTCATCAACTTGAGTCTCTTGATCCTTTTCCTTGCTAAGCTCCACCGAAACCTCCACCTGCTCGTTGTTCTCATTTCTTGATAACTCCACAGAAACTTCACGAGGATCAAGTATAGAGGATTCAGCAAATGTAACATCTCGACTAACTACAAATTTGAGTAAGGACAAACACCAAAGTTTGTACCCTTTTACTCCATCTACATACCCTACGAAAATGGCTTTTTTAACTCTTGGTTCAAGCTTTCCTTCATTAACATGATAATAAGTTGGACACCCAAATATTCGCAAGTATGAATAGTTAGAGGGTTCACCTGACCATACCTCATTCAGAGTCTTAAAGTCAATCGTTGATGCTAGAGATCGATTGACAATATGAGAAACAGTATGAACTGCTTCAGCCCAAAATACTTTGGACATCTTGGCTTGTAAGAGCAACAACGAGCATTCTCAAGATGAGTTATGTTCATTCTCTCGACAACTCCGTTCTATTGTTGTGTGTGCCTGATCATTTTATGTCTTGCGATCCCATGAACCTTGCATAAATCATTGAACTCTTCATTGCAAAACTCTAAGCAATTGTCTCTGTGAAGATATTTGATTTTTCTCTCCATTTGATTTTCAACCAAAATCTTCCATTCTTTAAATGCTTTAAAAGCATCACTTTTTGCCATCAAGAAACGCACCCAAACCTTTCGTGAAAAATCATCAATGAATGTGAGAAGATACCTCTTTCCTCCCTTCAATGGAAGCTTAGATGGACCTCATAAATCATAATGGATGTAGTTTAGAACCCCTCCCGTCTTGTGCTTGCCAGTGCTGAAGCTGACCTTTCTCTTCTTCCCTAAGACGCAGTGCTTATAAAATTCAAGTGTGTTGATCTTCTCACCATTCAAAAGGTTGCGGTTGTTCAACTTGTCTGGTCCTCGTGCGCTCATATGGCTTAATCTCTTGTGCCATAATTTTGCCTTGTCATCATTAGATAACTACACTGTAGATGTATTTACAGAGCCAATAATGGTGCTTCCTGCATGTGTGTAGAGACCATCCTCCAGCTTGGCCTTCAACATGACTAAAGACCCTTTAGTCACTTTCATAGTTCCTCCTCCACTCATGTATTTGTAGCCTTGTTTATCCAAAGTACCCAGGGAGATCAAATTTTTCTTCATATCAGGACTATGACAGACCTCTTTAATAGTCCTCGTGATTCCATCATGGCAGCAAACACTAACTGAACCAATGCCAACTATTTAACAAGTTGCAATTTTTCCCGTTAATATGTTCCTCCACTTGTTTCATAGATGCTGAACCAAACTCTTTGGAATGTCATATGCAGAGTACAACCAGAATCTAAGACCCATTTGTTGTCATAGACTCCACTATTGCATGATGTTGTTAGTACATAATCGTCATCAAAATCATGTACTTGCTTAACAATGGATGCACTCACCTTTTCTTTGGAATTTGACATAGGGCAATCTCGTTCAAAGTCCCCCTTCTTGTGACAGTCCCAACACTGCGCATTCTTCTTGTTCACCCGAGACTTTGATCTGTAGTTCTATCTTCACATTTCTTGTTGGCTAGTACGACCTCTCACAAAGATCCCACTAGCTTCGTCACCTTTGTCTCCTTCAAAATGCATCCGCACATCACAAGATTTATATGTTTGCCGCACTTGCTCAGAAGTGATAGGCTATTTGTTGTACATCATTGAATTCTCGATATCACGATATTTTGAAGTCAATAAAAATAGCAAAGCACATGATAGCGTCTCCTCATCCTTTTTGATTCCAGCAGTCTGTAAGTCCCAAAGGTTTGTTGAACGCATCTAGATGGTCCTGCAACAAAGTACCTGACTCCATCTTAAATGTTGGAAGATGTCGTTGTTACAGGATCCTTGTTGTCACTGACTGGTCTTGGTAAATCCCTTCCAGCCTTTCCCATAAATCTTTGGCCGTCTCCTCGGTACTCGCACTCACTTTACAAAGTTTGTTAGGTGCAAGGGAGAGTTGAATTACTATCAATGCATCTCATTCAATCATTTACTTGTTGAAATCCGATATCTATCGGGGTACTTTTCGTCAATAACATGGATTGAACCTTCCCTCTACAGTAACGCCATCACCTGGATCTTCAAGATATTGAAGTTGTTGCTCCCACTAAATCAATCAATTTCAAATTTCATGGAACTCATCTTTACTTGTTCTTCCTCTTCTACTACAATGTATTTGGAACTTTAGAAAACCAAAGTAATTCATTAATGAAGTGGAAGTTGAGATTGTGCTGCAACCACAGAGCACACTGGGATAGAACCATGACTATGATACCAATTTTTAGCGGAAACGTGAAATTAAAGAACAAGGAAGAACAACAATACTTAACGTGGTTTGGATCAAAATGATCCTACGTCCACCAAAGAACAACTGCACCAATATTCATTTCACTCTACAAAGAATACAAGTGAAATACTACAAGAGAGAACATCAAATGCCTTAGAAGGTGAGAAGACAAGTGAGAGGATGATTGGAAAATGAATTAAGAGCTACTTATTTATAAGAATAAATTCTTCCCATTGATGTCATCCATGACATTACTCTGTGTCAAAAATGTCAAGGTTAAACATGTGCAACCATTTTAATGGTTTACCTAAATTTCCCCTACCAAGATACTATCTTGACTTTTATTTTGTACTAATTATCTTCCTACCAAATCTTCATATTAATTCATCTTTCATTGAGTTTGATTCCACAAGAGCAAAACCAACTATTTCAATCTCCACCTTGATTTGCGTTCCCAGCATGCGTATAAATAACTCCGGCCAAAACTTCTAAGCTTACTGGGCAATCTCGTTGTAAGAAACAAGAAGAATCAAACCTTTGTTGAACATACTAGCTCCACGTAGCAGTTGTTCCCTCAGAGTTGCATCAATTAATGCATACTCCAGCCAAGTCCTTGCAGTGTGCATACTTGGCAAGCGGGACTATTTTGGTCAACATGTCTGCAGCGTTATCGTCTATGATAACCTTCTCAACCTTGATAGCTCCCTCATCAACGACATCTCGAATCAAATGAAATCTGACATCAATGTATTTGGTGCGCTCATGAAATCTTTGACTTTTAATCAAATGAATATCACTTTGCCTATCACATCATAGAATTGATTCCAAATGAACCAAACTCAATTCTGCCACCAAACCTTTCAACCAGATAGCTTCTTTTCACTCCCTCCGTTGCTGCCATATATTCTGCGTCTTCATTTTTTTGGAAGGTTAGGCCAACATCAAGACCTCCTTTGAGATATCTCAATATCCACTTGACAGCTTCCTAGTGCCTTTTTCCTAGACTTGCCATGTCCCTACTTACCATACTTACAGATTGTGCAATATTTGGACATGTGCACACCATAACATACATAATGCTGCCTATTGCGCTCGCATAAGGAACCTTTGACGTATGATCCACCTCATCCATAGACTCATGCATTTGTAACTCTGAAAGCTTGAAATGAGAAGCTAATGGTGCACTTACAGGCTTACTCATATGCATATTGAATCTCTCAAGAATCTTTTTGATGTACCTCTTTTGAGAAAGATGTACAACACCGTCTTCTCTTGAAATCTTCATTCCAAGGATTTTCTTTGCAACTCCCAAATCCTTCATGTTAAATTCCTTGCTCAACAGTTTCTTCAAAATATTTATCTCTATGATGTTGTTAGCAGCAAAAAGCAAATCATCAACATACAACAATAGATAAATCGTAGAGTTACCAGACATCTTCATGTGATACACACAGCTATCAAATACACTCCTCGAAAATCTATGCGTAGACATGAATGCATCAAACCTCTTGTACCACTGTCTAGGGGATTGCTTTAAACTATACAAAGACTTCTTCCGTTGGCATACATGATCTTCTTTTCCTACAGCTAGGAAACCTTCAGGTTGATCCATATAGATTGTCTCTTTTAGATCACCATGTAATAAAGTAGTTTTGCCATTAAGCTGTTGAAGCTCTATAGCAAATTGTGCAACCAATGGTAGTAGCACGTGAATTGAGCTATGTTTCACCACTGGAGAGAATATCTCATTGTAGTCAATTCCCTCCTTCTGACTAAAACCTTTTGCAACCAATCTTGCTTTGAATCTAACATCTTACACTTCTGGAATACCCTCTTTCTTTCGTACACCTATTTGCATCCAATTGTCCTCTTCCCCTTTGGACCTTTAACTAAGACCATGTCTCATTTTTGTAAAAAGACTACATCTCTTCCATCATGGCTAACAACCATTGTGAAACATCTTTGCAAGAAGAAGCTTCAACATACAAAGAGGGCTCGAGATCTTTAATCTCTTATTCTGCAGCTACGAATGCATATGCAATCAGATTTTCTTGCTCTATAAGACGTTCTGGTTTTCGTATCTGCCTTTGCCCCCTTCCCTTTGCAATTGTGTATGGTTCATTGACAGAAATTTCTTCAAGATCTGCATCTTTTGACCATCAACTTGAGTCTCTTCATCCTTTTCCTTGGTAAGCTCCACCTGTAGCTCCACCTGCTCGTTGTTCTCGTTTCTTGATAAATCCAAAGAAACTTTATGAGGATCAAGTATAGAGGATTCATCAAAGGTAACATCTCTACTAACTACAAATTTGACTAAGGACAAACACCAAAGTTTGTATTCTTTTACTCCATCTACATACCCTACGAATATGGCCTTTTTAGCCCTTGGTTGAAGCTTTCATTCATTAACATGATAATAAGTTGGATACCTAAATATTCACAAGTATGAATAGATAGAGGGTTCACCTGACCATACCTCATTTGGAGTCTTAAAGTCAATCGATGATGCTGGAGATCGATTGACAATATGAGAAGCAGTATGAACTGCTTCAACCCAAAATACTTTGGACATCTTGGCTTGTAAGAGCATACAACGAGCCTTCTTAAGAAGAGTTATATTCATTCTCTCAGCAACTCCATTCTGTTGTGGTGTGTGCCTGACCGTCTTATATCTTGCAATCTCATGAACCTTGCAGAAATCATTGAACTCTTCACTGCAAAACTCCAAGCCATTGTGTGTGCGAAGATACTTGATTTTTCTCTCCATTTCATTTTCAACCAAAATCTTCCACTCTTTAAATGCTTCAAAAGCATCACTTTTTGCCTTCAAGACACGCACCTAAACCTTTTGTGAAAAATCATCAATGAATGTGAGAAGATACCTCTTTCCTCTCTTCTATGGAAGCTTAGAGAGACATCATAAATCTGAATGGATGTAGTTTAGCACTCCTCCCGCCTTAGGCTTGCCAGTGCTGAAGCAGACCTTTTTCTTCTTCTCTAAGACGCAGTGCTCACAAAATTCAAGAGTGCTGATCTTCTCACCATTCAAAAGGTTGCGGTTGTTCAACATCTCCAGTCCTCGTGCGCTTAAATGGCCTAATCTCATGTGCCATAATTTTGCCTTATCATCATTAGATAACTGTACTGTAGATGTATTTACAGAACCAATGCCAACGATTTTACAAGTTGCATTATTGCCCATTAATACGGTTCCTCCACTTATTTCATAGTTGCTGAACCAATCTCTTCGGTATGTCATATCAGAGTACAACCAAAGTCTAAGACCCATTTATTGTCATAGACTCAACTATTGCATGATGTTGTTAGTACATAATCATCATCAAAATCATGTACTTGCTCAACAATGGATACACTCGCCTTTTCTTTGGACTTTGACATAGGGCAATCTCATTCAAAGTGCCCCTTGTTGTGACAGCCCCAACACTCCGCATTCTTCTTGTTCACACGATACTTTGATCGGTACTTCGATTTTCTCATTCCTTGTTGGCTAGTACGACCTCTCACAAAGAGCCCACTAGCTTCGTCACCTTTGTCTCTTTCAAAAAGCATCCGCACATCACAAAAGTTAAATACTTGCCGCACTTGCTCAAGAGTGATAGGCTCTTTGTTATACATCATTGAATTCTCAATATCACAATATTTTGAAGTCAATGAAAATAGCAAAGCACATTCTAGTGTCTCCTCATCCTTTTGGATTCCAGCAGTATGTAAGTCCATCACAAATTTGTTGAACGTATCAAGATGGTCTTGCAACAAAGTACCTGACTCCATCTTAAATGTGTGAAGATGTCGTTGTAACAACATCCTTGTTGACACTGACCGGTCCCGATAAAACCCTTCCAGCCTTTCTTATAAATCTTTGGCCGTCTCCACAATACTTGTACTCACTTCACAAAGTACGTTAGGTGCAAGAGAGAATTGGTTTATACTCAATGTATCTCCTTCAATCTTTTCCTTGTCAGAATCTAATATCTATCAGGGTACTTTCCGTAAATAGCATGGATTGAACCTTCCCTCCGTAGTAACACCATTATCTGGATCTTCCAGATATTGAAGTTATTGTGCCCACTAAATATATCAATTTCAAACTACATAGAACTCATCTTTACTTGTTCTTCCTCTTCTACTACAATGTATTTGGAACTTCAGAAAACCAAAGTAATTCTTTTATGATGTGGAAGTTCAGACTGTGCTGCAACCACAGAGCATACTCAAACAGAACCTTGACTCTGATACTAATTATTAGCGGAAATGTGAAATTAAAGAGCAAGGACGAACAACAATATTTAACGTGGATTGGATCAAAATGATCCTACGTCCACCAAAGAACAACTACACCAATATTTATTTCACTCTACAAAGAATACAAGTGAAATACTACAAGAGAGAACATCAAATGCCTTAGAAGGTGAGAAGGCAAGTGAGAGGATGATTTGAAAAAGAATTAAGTGCTACCTATTTATAGGAATAAATTCTTCCTATTAATGGCATCCATGACATCACTATGTGTCAAAAATGTCAAGGTTAAACATGTGAAACCATTTTTATGGTTTACTTAAATTTCACCTACCAAGATACTATCTTGACTTTTATTTGTACTAATTATTTTCCTACCAAATATTTATATTAATTCATCTTCCATTGAGTTTGATTCCACAAGAACCAAACCAACTATTTCAATCTGCACCTTGATTTGCGTTCCAAGCATGCGTATAAACAACTCCGGCCAAAACTTCTGAGTTTACTGGGCAATCCCATTGTAAGAAACAAGAAGAATCAAACCTTTGTCGAACATACTAGCTTCACCTAGCAGTTGTTCCCTCAGAGTTACATCAATTGATGCATAATCCCGCCAAGTCCTTCTAGTGTGCAAATTTGGCAAGTGGGACTATCTTGGTCAATATGTCTGCTGTGTTATCGTCTGTGATAACCTTCTCAACCTTCATAGCTCCCTCTTCAACAACATCTCGAATGAAATGAAATCTGACATTAATGTGTTTGGTGCACTCATGAAATCTTTGATTTTTAATCAAATGAATAGCACTTTGCCTATCACATCTTAGAATTGATTCTAGCTGAACCAAACTATATTCTGGCACCAAACCTTTCAACCAGATAACTTCTTTCACTGCCTCCGTTACTGCCATATATTCTTCCTCTTCACTTTGCCGGAAGGTTAGGCCAACATCAGGAGCTCCTTTGAGATATCTCAATTTCCATTTGACAGCTTCCCAGTGCCTTTTTCCTGGATTTTCCATGTACCTGCTTACCACACTTATAGATTGTGCAATATCTGGATGTGTGCACACCATAGCATACATAATGCTGCCTACTGAGCTCGCATAAGGAACTTTTGACATATGATCTACCTCATCCATAGACTGAGGCATTTGTAACCCTGAAAGTTTGAAATGAGAAGCTAACGGTGTATTTACAGGCTTACTCATATGCGTATTGAATCTGTCAAGAACCTTTTTGATGTACCTCTTTTGAGAAAGATGTACAACACTGTATTCTCTTGAAATCTCCATTCCAAGGATTTTCTTTGCAACTCTCAAATCCTTCATGTCAAATTCCTTGCTCAACAATTTCTTCAAAATATTTATCTATGTGATGTTATTAACAGCAATAAGCATATCATCAACATACAACAGTAGATAAATCATACAGTTACCAGACATCTTCTTGTGATACACACAGCTATCACATACACTCCTCGAAAATCCATACTTAGTCATGAATGCAGCAAACCTCTTGAACCACTATCTAGGGGATTGCTTCAAACCATACAAAGACCTTTTCAGTTGGCATACATGATCTTATTTTCCTTTAGCTAGGAAGCCTTCAGGTTTATCCATATTGTTTGTCTCTTCTAGATCACCATGTAATAAAGCAGTTTTGACATTAAGCTGTTGAAGCTCTAAATCAAATTGTGCAACCAATGCTAGTAGCACGCGAATTGAGCTATGTTTCACGACTGGAGAGAATATCTCATTGTAGTCAATTCCCTCCTTCAAACTAAAACCTTTTACAACCAAGTTCTCTTTGAACCTAACATCTTCCACTTCTGGAATACCCTCTTTCTTTCGTAGACCCATTTGCATCCAACTGTCCTCTTCCCCTTTGGCCTTTTAACTAAGACCCATGTCTCATTTTTGTGAAGAGACTCCATCTCTTCCATCATTGCTAACTTCCACATGAAACATCTTTGCATGAAGTCGCTTCAACATACGAAGAAGGCTCAAGATCCATAATCTCTTCTTCTGCAGCTACGAACACATATGCAATCAGATTTTCTTGCTTTATAAGACGTTCTGGTTTTCGTATCTTCCTTTTGTCCCTTCCCTTCGCAATTGTGTATGGTTCATTAACAGAAAATTCTTCAAGATCTGCATCTTTTGACTCATCAACTTGAGTCTCTTGATCATTTTCCTTGGTAAGCTCCACCGATAGCTCCAACTGTTCATTGTTCTGGTTTCTTTATAACTCCACAGAAACTTTACGAGGATCAAGTATAGAGGATTCATCAAAGGTAACATCTCTACTAACTACAAATTTGAGTAAGGACAAACACCAAAGTTTGTACCCTTTTACTCCATCTACATACCCTACGAATATGGCCTTTTTAGCCCTTGGTTCAATATTTCCTTCAATAATATGATAATAAGTTGAACACTTAAACATTTGCAAGTATGAATAGTTAGAGGGTTCATCGGACCATACCTCATTCAGAGTCCTAAAGTCAGTCGCTGATGTTGGAGATCGATTGACAATATGAGAAGCAATATGAACTGCTTCAACCCAAAATGCTTTCGACATCTTGGCTTGTAAGAGCATACAACAAGCCTTCTCAAGAAGAGTTATGTTCATTCTCTCGACAACTCCATTCTGTTGTGGTGTGTGCCTTACCGTTTTATGTCTTGCGATCCCATGAACCTTGCAGAAATCATTGAACTCTTCACTGCAAAACTCCAAGCCATTGTCTGTGCGAAGATACTTGATTTTTCTCTCCATTTGATTTTCAACCAAAATCTTGCACTATTTAAATGCCTCAAAAGCATCACTTTTTACCTTCAAGAAACGCTCCCAAACCTTTCGTGAAAAATCATCAATGAATGTGAGAAGATCCCTCTATCCTCCCTTCGATGGAAGCTTAGAGGGACCTCATAAATCTAAATGGATGTAGTCTAGCACCCCTCCCGTCTTGTGCTAGCCAGTGCTGAAGCTGACCTTTCTCTTCTTCCCTAAGGCGCAGTGCTCACAAAATTGAAGTGTGCGGATTTTCTCACTGTTAAAAAGGTTGTGGTTGCTCAACATCTATAGTCCCCGTGCGCTCATATGGCCTAATCTCATGTGCCATATATTTGCCTTGTCATCAATAGATAATTGCACAGTAGATGTATTTATAGAGCCAATAATGGTGTTTTCTGCAAGTGTGTAGAGGCCATCCTCTAGCCTTGCCTTCAACATTATTAAAGATCCTTTAGTCATTTTCATAGTTCCTATTTCACTCATGTACTTGTAGCCTTGTATATCCAAAGTACCTAGGAAGATCAAATTTTTCCTCAGATCAGGAACGTGATAGACTTCTTTAATAGTCCTTATGATTCCATCATGGCAACAAACACAAACTGAACCAATGCCAACTATTTTACAAGTGTTGCATTATTGCCCCTTAATATGGTTCCTCCACTTGTTTCATAGATGCTGAACCAATCTCTTCGGAATGTCATATGCAAAGTACAACCAGAGTCTAAAACCCATTTGTTGTCATAGACTCCACTATTGCATGATGTTGTTAGTACATAATCATCATCAAAATCATGTACTTGCTCAATAATGGATGCACTTGCCTTTTCTTTGGAATTTGAAATAGGGCAATCTCGTTCAAAGTGCCCCTTCTTGTGACAACCCCAACACTCCGCATTCTTCTTGTTCACACGAGACTTTGATCTGTAATTCGATTTTCTCATTCCTTGTTAGCTAGAATGACCTCTCACAAAGAGCCCACTAGCTTCGTCACCTTTGTCTTCTTCAAAATGCATCCCCACATCACAAGAGTTAAGTGCTTGCCACACTAGCTCAAGAGTGATAGGCTCTTTGCTATACATCATTGAATTCTCAATATTACGATATTTTGAAGTCAATGAAAATAGCAAAGCACATGCTAGCGTCTCCTCATCCTTTTTGATTCCAGCAGTATGTAAGTCCATCACAAGTTTGTTGAACACATCTAGATAGTCATGCAACAAAGTACCTGACTCCATCTTAAATGTGTGAAGACGTTGTTGTAACAACATCCTTGTTGTCACTGACCGGTCCTAAAGCCTTTCCAGCCTTTCCCATAAATCCTTGGCAGTCTCCTCGGTACTTGTACTCATTTCACAAAGTACGTAAGGTGCAATTGAGAGTTGGATTACACACAATGCATCTCCTTTAACCTTTCCCTTGTCGGAATCTGATATCTATCGGGGTACTTTCTTTCAATAGCATGGATTGAATCTTCCATCCGCACTAACGCCTTCATCTGGTTCTTCCAAATATTAAAGTTGTTGCGCCTACTAAATCTATCAATTTCAAACTTCATGGAACTCATTTTTACTTGTTCTTCCTCTTCTACTACAATGTATTTGGAACTTCAGAAAACCAAAGTAATTCTTTTCTGATGTGGAAGTTCAGACTGTGCTGCAACCACAGAGCATACTCAGACAGAACCTTGACTCTGATACCAATTGTTAGCAGAAACGTGAAATTAAAGAACAAGGAAGAACAACAATATTTAACGTGGTTCGAATCAAAATGATCCTACGTCCACCAAAGAACAACTGCACCAATATTTATTTCATTCTACAAGGAATACAACTGAAATACAACAAGAGAGAACCTCAAATGCCTTAGAAGGTAAGAAGACAAGTGAGAGGATGATTTGAAAATGAATTAAGAGCTACCTATTTATAAGAATAAATTTTTCTATTGATGTCAGCCATGACATCATTATGTCTCAAAATGTCAAGGTTAAGCATGTGGAACTATTTTTATGGTTTACCTAAATTTTACCTACCAAGGTACTATCTTGACTTTTATTTTGTACTAATTATCTTCTTACCAAATCTTCATATTAATTCATCTTCCATTGAGTTTGATTCCACAAGAACCAAACCAACTATTTCAATCTCCACCTTGATTTGCGTTCCGAGCATGCGTATAAACAACCCCGGCCAAAACTTCTAAGCTTACTGGGCGATCCCGTTGTAAGAAACAAGAAGAATCCAACCTTTGTTGAACATACTAGCTCCACCTAACAGTTGTTCCCTCAGAGTTGCATCAAGTGATGAATACTCCCGCCAAGTCCTTGCAATGTGCAAACTTGGCAAGCGGGACAATCTTGGTCAACATGTCTGCAGCGTTATCGTCTGTGATAACCTTCTCAACCTTGATAGCTCCCTCTTCAACGACATCTCGAATGAAATGAAATCTGACATCAATGTGTTTGGTGCACTCATGAAATCTTTGATTTTTAATGAAATGAATAACACTTTGTCTATTATATCTTAGAATTGATTCCAGCTAAACCAAACTCAATTCTGCCACCAAACCTTTCAACTAGATAGCTTCTTTCACTGCCTCCATTGCAGCCATATATTTTGCCTCTTCACTTTTTCAGAAGGTTAGGCCAACATCAGGAGCTCCTTTGAGATATCTCAATATCCACTTGACAGCTTCCCAGTGCCTTTTTCGTGGATTTGCCATGTACCTGCTTACCACACTTACAGATTGTACAATATCTGGACGTGTGCACACCATATCATACATAATGCTACCTACTGCGCTCGCATAAGGAACCTTTGACATATGATCCACCTCATCCATAAACTGAGGCATTTGTAACTCTGAAAGCTTGAAATGAGAAGCTAACGGTGTACTTACATGCTTACTCATGCATATTGAATCTCTCAAGAACCTTTTTGATGTACCTCTTTTGAGAAAGATGTACAACACCGTCTTCTCTTGAAATCTCCATTCCAAGGATTTTCTTTGCAACTCCCAAATCCTTCTTGTTAAATTCCCTGCTCAACAATTTCTTCAAAATATTTATCTCTGTGATGTTGTTAACAGCAATAAGCATATCATCAACATACAACAATAGATAAATCATATAGTTACCATACATCTTCTTGTGATACACACAACTATCAAATGCAATCCTCGAAAATCCATGTGTAGTCATGAATGCATCAAACCTCTTGTACCACTGTCTAGGGGATTGCTTCAAACCATACAAAGACTTTTTCAGTTGGCATACATGATCTTATTTTCCTTCATCTAGGAAACCTCCAGGCTGATCCATATAGATTGTCTCTTCTAGATCACCATGTAATAAAGAAGTTTTTACATCAAGCTGTTGAAGCTCTAAATCAAATTGTGCAACCAATGCTAGTAGCACGCGAATTGAGCTATGTTTCACGACTGTAGAGAATATCTCATTGTAGTCAATTCCCTTCTTCTGACTAAAACCTTTTGCAACCAATCTGCTTTGAACCTAACATCTTCCACTTCTGGAATACCCTATTTCTTTCGTAGACCTATTTGCATCCAATTGCCCTCTTCCCCTTTGGCCTTTTAACTAGAACCCATGTCTCATTTTTGTGAAGAGACTCCATCTCTTCCTTCATGACTAACTTCCATTATACAACATCTTTGCAAGAATTCGCTTCAACATACGAAGAGGGCTCGAGATCCTTAATCTCTTATTCTGCAGTTATGAATGCATGTGCAATCAGATTTTCTTGCTCTATAAGACGTTCCGATTTTTGTAACTGCGTTTTGTCCGTTCCCATCACAATTGTGTATGGTTCATTAACAGAAAATTCTTCAAGATCTACATCTTTTGACTTATCAACTTGATTATCTTGATCCTTTTCCTTGGTAAGCTCCACCTGCTCCTTGTTCTCGTTTCTTGATAAATCCACAGAAACTTTACAAGGATCAAGTATAGAGGATTCATCAAAGGTAACATCTCTACTAACTACAAATTTGAGTAAGGAAAAACACCAAAGTTTGTACCCTTTTACTCCATCTTTATACCCTACGAATATGGCCTTTTTAGCCCTTGGTTCAAGATTTCCTTCATTAACATGATAATAAGCTAGACACCCAAATATTTGCAAGTATGAATAATTAGAGGGTTCACCTGACCATACCTCATTCGGAGTCTTAAAGTCAATCGTTGATGCTGGAGATCGATTGACAATATAAGAAGCAATATGAACTGCTTCAGCCTAAAATACTTTGGACATCTTGGCTTGTAAGAGCATACAACGAGCCTTCTCAAGAAGAGTTATGTTCATTCTCTCGAAAACTCCATTATGTTGTGGTGTGTGCCTGACCGTCTTATGTCTTGCGATCCCATGAACCTTGAAATAATCATTGAACTCTTCACTGCAAAACTCCAAGCCATTGTCTGTGCGAAGATACTTGATTTTTCTCTCCATTTGATTTTCAACCAAAATCTTGCACTCTTTAAATGCTTCAAAAGCATCACTTTTTGCCTTCAAGAAATGCACCCAAACCTTTCGTGAAAAATCATCAATGAATGTGAGAAGACACATCTTTCCTCCGTTCGATGGAAGCTTAGAGGGACCTCATAAATCTAAATGGATGTAGTCTAGCACCCCTCCCATCTTGTGATTGCCAATGCTGGAGCTGACCTTTCTCTTCTTTCCTAAGATGTAGTGCTCACAAAATTCGAGTGTGCTGATCTTCTCACCATTCAAAAGGTTGCGGTTTCTCAACATCTCCAGTCCTCGTGCGCTCATATGGCCTAATATCATGTGCCATAATTTTGCCTTGTCATCATTAGATAACTGCACTGTAGACGTATTTACAGAGCCAATAATGGTGCTTTCTGCAAGTGTGTAGAGGCCATCTTCCAGCTTGGCCTTCAACATGACTAAAGACCCTTTAGTCACCTTCATAGTTCCTCCTTTAGTCATGTACTTGTAGCCTTGTTTATCCAAAATACCCAGGGAGATAAAAAATTTCTTCAGATCAGGAACATGATAGACTTCTTTAATAGTCCTTACGATTCCATGATGGTAGCAAACACGAACTGAACCAATGGAAACTATTTTACAAGTTGCATTATTGCCCGTTAATACGGTTCCTCCACTTGTTTCATAGATGTTGAACCAATCTCTTCGGAATGTCATATGCAGAGTACAACAAGAGTCTAAGACCCATTTGTTGTCATAGACTCCATTATTGCATGATGTTGTTAGTACATAATCATCATCAAAATCATGTACTTGCTCAACAATGGATGCACTCGCCTTTTCTTTGGACTTTGACATAGGGCAATCTCGTTCAAAGTGCCTCTTGTTGTGATAGCCCCAACACTCCGCATTCTTTTTGTTCACACGAGACTTTGATCGGTACTTCGATTTTCTCATTCCTTGTTGGCTAGTACGACCTCTAACAAAGAGCCCACTAGCTTCGTCACCTTTGTCTCCTTCAAAATGCATCCGCACATCACAAGAGTTAAGTGCTTGCCGCACTTGCTCAAGAGTGATAGGCTCCTTGCTATACATCATTGAATTCTCAATATCACGATATTTTGAAGTCAATGAAAATAGCAAAGCACATGATAGCGTCTCCTCATCCGTTTGGATTCCAGCAGTATGTAAGTCCATCACAAGTTTGTTGAACGCATCTAGATGGTCCTGCAACAAAGTACTTGACTCCATCTTAAATGTGTGAAGACGTCGTTGTAACAACATCCTTGTTGCCACTGACTGGTCCTGGTAAAGCCCTTCTAGCCTTTCCCATAAATCTTTGGCCGTCTCATCGGTACTTGTACTCACTTCACAAAGTATGTTAGGTGCAAGGGAGAGTTGGATTATACTCAATGCATCTCCTTCAATCTTTTCCTTGTCGGGAATTCGATATCTTATTGGGGTACTTTCCGTCAATAGCATGGATTGAACCTTCCCTCCGTAGTAACGCCATCATCTAGATCTTCCAGATATTGAAGTTGTTGCGCCTACTAAATCTGTCAATTTCAAACTTCATGGAACTCATCTTCACTTGTTCTTCCTCTTCTACTACAATGTATTTGGAACTTCAGAAAACCAAAGTAATTCTTTTCTGATGTGGAAGTTCAGACTGTGCTGCAACCACAGAGCATACTCAGACAGAACCTCG
This sequence comes from Solanum lignicaule, assembly GCA_029582545.1. Classification (NCBI taxonomy): domain Eukaryota; kingdom Viridiplantae; phylum Streptophyta; class Magnoliopsida; order Solanales; family Solanaceae; genus Solanum; species Solanum lignicaule. The sequence continues at coordinate 25,778 of JAJOOF010003009.1, forward strand.
ACTCTGATACCAATTGTTAGCGGAAACGTGAAATTAAAGAACAAGGAAGAACAACAATATTTAATGTGGTTCGGATCAAAATGATCATACGTCTACCAAATAACAAAACACCAATATTTATTTCACTCTACAAAGAATACAAGTGAAATACTACAAGAGAGAACATCAAATGCCTTAGAAGGTGAGAAGACAAGTGAGAGGATGATTTGAAAATAAATTAAGAGCTACCTATTTATAGGAATAAATTCTTCCTATTGAAGTCATACATGACATCACTATGTGTCAAAAATGTCAAGGTTAAACATGTGAAACCATTTTTATGGTTTACCTAAATTTCACCTGCCAAGATACTATCTTGACGTTTATTTTGTACTAATTATCTTTCTACCAAATCTTCATATTAATTCATCTTTTACTGAGTTTGATTTCACGAGAATCAAACCAACTCTTTCATTAATTTTTTTAATGGTTGGTGTTGGTTGAATTAAGAAGTAAAATGATTAATCAATTTATTGAAATAATTAGATTTTAATTAATTCTAATAAGCTTACAAAAATAAAAATAAAAGCACACAAAATAAGAAAATAAGAAAAAAAAATCATATTTAAAAAAATGTCGTTCTTATTAGTACAACCTACTGCTAAACCCGCTCATCCTCATTTCTTGTTTCTTAACCAAAAACCCCTTCACAGTTCACAAACTGCCTCCTTCTTCCCTACCGCCCATTCCACCCCACCCCACCCCACCCCCATAAGGTTGTAGTCCACATAAGGGTCATTTTTTTGTGTGGAATTCATCTTATTGGTAGGAGAGGTAGTCATGATATTTTTGGTAGTGTGGTAGGTGGGGAATTCATGACATTTTTGGTAGGTGAGTAATCCATTTTAAAGATTATATTATAATATTCTTTTTCTTGAAATTAGTTCTAAAGTTCAAGAATCAGTAATCAAGAATGCTATTTATGATGTTTTAAATTGTTATTTGAGTTCCAAATTCATGGTTTTGCTCTTTCCATTATCTTGTCTCCAGTTATAGCTTCTTGGGTTTTGAATGGCATTGGTTCAGCAGCTATTGACTACCACCTCTACTAGATCATGGTAAGAAATTTCTTTTCTTGTTTGTTCATTTGGTTGTTTTCATTTGAATTGAAATTTGAAATTACAAGAAAGGAAATTGAAAATGTTAAAAGCTTAGTCTAGAATCCAACAATATGCTAACTTTTCTCATTTTTTTGTTGTTGTTACTGATGGTGTTTAGTATTTCATTCTGTTTTTCTGTAAAGATTTTCATACACTTGTAATATTAATTACTATGGAGTTCCACTTTTGGGGAATTCTCATTTAACTCATGTATTTGAAATTTTAATTGAGTGTATAAGAAAGGTATAGTGCTTAGAGATTTTAGTTCTTTGGTATCAGGATTCAATTTATGATTAGTTTTTTCCTTGTAAAAACTAGAGACTTTTAGTTTCTCTTGGTTTGTTGGAAGGTAGAAGTTAGGAGGAATAGAGAAGAAAGTAAATTTATAGTTTTCCCTTTTCTTTTGTACTATTGTCTTTTCAGGGGATTGCATAGAGTAGTTATATCGGTCGTCCTATTTTATTTCACGTTCCTTGAATTGAACCCTGAAACAGAAATGGGGTATGTGACTTCCTTGAGTTGAATCCCTGAAACAAAAATGGCAAATGTGAAACCAATAGGGAATAATTTTACTGTTTTGAGATGCATAATTTTATTTAACTTCAGAGCCTGAAGCTTTTATTTGTATTAGTTGCAGTTGAGTTAGAGATAAGTAACACACACATAATCCATTTGTATTATTCTTATTATCCATGTCCTGTTAGAGTCGAAGAGCAAACTTTAGTAGTTAGTTTATTTAATGCTTATGGAATAAGCTTATGCTATTTTGGTTAGGATCACTCACTATTGTGAACCAAACTTGAGAGCTCTTTTTGGAGATCTCCAGCATGCAGCGGAATACAACATTATCAGTTAAAAGAAAACAACTCCAGGGAGCTCTTTCCGTTATCTTTGTGCCCTAACTAATGCCAAATTTTAAAGATTTTGTAGCACATCTTGAGGGATCTTTAGACCTTATATCTTTACTCTTTTTTTTTTGTCTACTTTGTGAAGCTCTATATTTTCTTTAAGATTTATACACATCTTGATGGTTACTAGGCAAATCTCAGTCTGTACAATTGTGATTCATGAAAAGATGATAGACAACTTGTCTGGAAATGAACCCCCCCCCCCTTGTGCCCTAACTAATGCCAAATTTTAAAGATTTTGTAGCACATCTTGAGGGATCTTTAGACCTTATATTTTTACTCTTTTTTTTTTGTCTACTTTGTGAAGCTCTATATTTTCTTTAAGATTTATACACATTTTGATGGTTACTAGGCAAATCTCAGTCTGTACAATTGTGATTCATGAAAAGATGATAGACAACTTGTCTGGAAATGACCCCCCCCCCCGTACCAATTATTATTTTTTGTTAAGTTGCAGAACAGGACACTACATAATTATCAGGCAAATTGCTTGCAATGTTCGACATTCGCAACTGTTGACAGCTTTGAGATAATGTCCCGTAAAGCCAGGATATGTTGTGGGATTAGAGCCAGGCAACCAAGGAATTTAAGAGTTGTGTCTCAACAGAAAATTCATCCTATCAGAAGCTATACAAATGAGCCAGGATCTTCTTCTGCATTTAGTATCCTTCAGCTATCGAAGGAGGGATTTCCGAGTACGCCAATGCCTATTATCTTCAGTTTCAGGCCATTCAGAGGAATAGGTTCACGGTCATATAACACAAATGGAAAAATGCATTTTTCCCGTGATGCAAGAGCAATAGCAGATAAAGGCTCTGGTGGAGCAAAAGTTTTTAGTGATGGAAATAAAACATTCTTTAAAAATTTAAAGAATCACTCAGAGCGGTCAAATGAATTGGCTGTTCATAGAAGAAATGCTATGTCGGACAAGGTGAGTGAAAAGGGCACTCCAAACTCTAAAGTATCAGCTAGTAAGAATGTTGATCTGGTCATTTCCAAGGACACCCCTGTAAAAAAGAAAACCAATTTTGCATTTCATAATGTTCAGTTAACAAATTGACAGTTACACAGATGATGGAAAGACACACCAGATTTCCTTCTTTTTTTTTTCTTCATAAAATAGCTGTTTTGTAGATTGAACTATTTAAAGCGATGTCATGCTCAGTTTCTTATCTGTTTGTCATTGATCCTCAGAACCCAGAATCTTGTTCTTGCATCAGATCCTGATCGTGAATGAGAGGCTATTTCTTGGCACATTATAGAGATGTTACAGCAACAGGATGCCTGCGTGATGATATTAATGTGACGAGGGTTGTTTTCAATGAAATTACTGAATCATCCATCAAAGCTTCCCTCCAGTCTCCAAGGGAGATTGACGCAAATTTAGTGCATGCTTATCTTGCAAGGTGTGCTCTTGATTACCTGATTGGGTTCAACATATCTCCACTTCTGTGGAGGAAATTACCTGGTTGTCAATCTGCTGATCGGGTTCAGTCTGCTGCCCTATCACTTATATGTGACAGAGAAATGAAAATTGATGGATTCAAACCACTGGAGTATTGGACAGTCCTGGTTGAATTTAAGAAGAACAAAAAACCTAGATTTAACCAATAACTTTTTGTCATCCCACTTGACCTATTTTGATACCAAGAAATTAAGTCAGTTCTCTGTTAGCTCTCATACCGAAGCAATGGAAATTGAAGAGAAGATAAATTCATCAAACTTTGAAGTTAGCTCTAAGATAACCAAAAAGCAGAGAAACTCCTCTCCTCCTTATATAACATCAACACTTCAGCAAGATGCCGCAAACAAATTGGACTTTTCATCAACATGTACGATGAAACTTTCACAAAAGCTCTATGAGGGAATCCAGTTATCTAATGGCAGGGCAACAGGATTGATAACTTACATCAGAACAGATGGATTGCACATTTCAGATGAAGCTACCAAGGACATTCAATCCTATATCAGTGAAAGGTATGGACAAAATTTTGCATCAAAGAATGGTCGCAACTACTTCAAGAAGGTGAAGAATGCTCAAGAGGCCCATGAAGCTATTAGACCCACTGATATCCGAAGGCTACCCTCAAAGCTTGTTGGGGTGCTGGATGATGATGCACTTAAGCTATACAAACTTATATGGTCCCGTACCATGGCATGCCAGATGGAACCTGCTACTATCGAACAGATACAAGTTGATATTGGGAAACCTGACCAATCCATAATCTTCCGTTCATCAAGCTCAAAAGTACAGTTTCCCGGGTACCAAGCTGTCTACGAGGATGTAGAAACTAACTCAACGAGAGATAATGAGAATGGGAGGGATGATCGTTCTGAAGTATTTGAGGCTTTTAGGAATTTAACCGCTGGGGATCCAATGTATTTGGGTAAAGTGAAACTTGAGCAACACTAGACTCACCCTCCACCACGATACTCTGAGGGGTCTTTGGTCAAAACGCTGGAGGAGCTCGGCATTGGAAGACCTTCTACTTATGCAGCCACAATAAAAGTGTTAAAGGACAGGAATTATGTCATTGCCAAAGGCAGAACACTGTATCCTGAATTTCGTGGGCGTATGGTATCAGCATTTCTCTCTCATTACTTTACTGAAGTAACAGATTATAGCTTCACTGCCCATATGGAGACGGAACTTGATAATGTCTCTGCTGGTTTGACTGAATGGAAGGGCCTTTTGAGAGATTACTAGATTAGATTTAGCAAGTATTGTGAACGTAACTGGTAATGTGCACATTCATCAGGTGGAGTAGATGTTGGAGAAAACATTTGGTGATTTTCTGTTTGCATCTCTTCCTAATGGAAGTAGGACATGCCCAAGCTGTCTTCAGGGAACTTTAATCTTCAAAGTGAGCAGGTTTGGTGCAGGCTACTTTATAGGTTGTGACCAACACCCAAAATGCAAGTGAGTAACAAGTTAGCATGATTTGGATCTTTTTTTTTGTTTTGAAATAGGTACCATATTTTGTATAAATAGTAAGACTATATGATAAGAATCGGGTTACTCGAATAAACAAGAAAATAATGCGGAAGCGCAAATACAAAGATTAAAGACAAGAATTGAAAGATATGTGAAATTCGAGAATAAAATTCCTAAATTTCAAGATAAAGTGCTAAGAACCCTAATTGATCTTGGTATTCAAATTAGCGGATCAATATTAGTTATGGTACTAATAGAGTCAATTCAAGAACTTAGATCAAAAGTGACTTAGACCCCTATTTCGAAGAAATTAGAGACAACAATTAGTATAAGGCTAATTACCTTCTTTAATAGAAATCAAAGATATCAAGTTAAGAACTAATCTTTTCTCTTAAAAGAATCGTTCTTATAAGATTGTAAGATATAAATCCATAGTCATCACACACAAAGGTGTAAAGAAGAGAAACCTCTCAAATAATATTAATCATGTCTCTTGAAAATAACAAAATTCACCTCTATATATAGTTGAATTTATCCCTAATAGCATGAGACTCGAATCCTACTTTTATGGAATAACTAGGAAACTTTTAGGAAAGCATGTAAAAATAATGTCAAACTTTTTCCTATAATTATCTGTCAAGAAAAAGGAAAGAAGGGGCAAATTTCCACCACAACTCCCACATGACTTCAACAGTTTTTTTGGCATGAAATTTCAGCTCTTTTTTATGGTTCAGTTGGGCTCCATGTGGCCCTCCTCTTGGCCTTCATGTGGCCCCAATCTTTCGGCTCTTGGACTCAAACTTTGACCGTGAAATATATGTAGCACTTAGTCCACTTGTTGTTATAATTCTTGGGCTTTTCTTCCACGGTAAACATCTTCATTTTTAATTGAATCCATCAACTTTAATGGAGGTATGCCATCGTGGATGCTATCACTATACAAAGACGGTATGATCATCCATAATTACAGGACTGTAAAGAGAACAAACTTACAGCTCCTATATCATCTACAAGGGGCCTAATCCATAATTACGGCATTTTTTGTTCCTTTCTTCCCATATTGTCCACCAAATACAGGCTGGAATGACCTTCCATCTCTCCTTTTGGTTTGAGTTGGCACCTTCTCTGTTCCAACTTGCTAGAACATCTACAATGTTCCTAGGCATAGCCCAACTTATACCCTGAAGTTGAGAAACATTCTCCACAATTGTAAAGTCACTCTACAATGCAAAAAGAGATATGGAATAATCTGTGACTCCTCTCCACAGATAAAAAAAATCTAGAATAGAGAAGGATAACCTCTCTTACCAAGGTTTTCCCGGGTGAGCATTGATCCTCTGGCTAGCAACCAGGTGAAACACGCAACCTTGTAAAGTATTTTCACCTTCCATATCAACTTCCATGGCCACTCGTGAATTTGAAAGTTGGAAGTATTGCCCTCTTTGTAAGCAGATTTGACCGTAAAATTACCTTGTCTCTCACCAACCCTCCTTAAACTATCCTCAACAGTAGAAATATCCTTGAATTGTTCCAATAACTTTTAACAATTCTACCAAATTTTCGCTTTCCCAATCATTAAGTGGTTTTCTGAAAATAAGGTTCCACCCTTGAATGTTCCATAGATCAGCTACAGTTGCCTCTTGCTGTAAAGAAAATACAAACATTTCTTGGAAACTCTGGTTCAGAGGTCGTTGGCCTGACCAGTTGTCTTCCTACCATTACCTTTTCTCATGAAGATTTCTCCCCTAGCACTGGCCAGGGAACTTCCTGAAAATTGTACTGTTATCCCATGCAAAGCAATGGGGGAAAAAGAATTCCCTCCCCCCTTTTGTCTGGTTCTTACTTGTACATCTTTTGCAATTTGAGTTGCTACTTCTAAAGCATCTGGAGTGTATTCTTTAGCTTAAACTTAAGGTTCGTTCTTTCCAGCATTAAATCTTCCTCTCAATTATCACACCTTGCAAGTTGTAAGCACATGAACTTATGAACCTCTTTGCAGTGTAACTGATCTGTTATTATCTTGATAGTGCAGAACAATGAAAAGAAGTATAGTTATATACTTTACTCCTTCTCTTTCTATGCCGTTGGTTTCAAGTCATTGGCTGATGTAGTTTTGATATTGATTGTTGGGTATATTGCCAAGACATTATATGGTGAAGAGGATGAAGATATCACCTCTGGAGACACTAAAAGAAATGTTGAGCCGCCGAAAATGCTGGGTGTCCATCCTTCTTCAAATGAGAAGGTTTCCACATCAAACCCCTTTATATATCAGTTGATTGATTTTACTAGTTGTTTGTTACCTATTAGTTAGTTGTGTATTCTCGGAGTTAAACACCTTTATGCCCTTTCTCTTTAGATTCTTATGAAGAATGATCCGTATGGATACTATGTTCAGCTTGGAGAAGACAAGAAAGGATACATTCCCAAGCGGGCTTCGCTTTCACAGGTATTTTGATAAGCACTTCATTGAACTTGGTTGTGAGGTCTTTCACATGTATAAATACCAGTTTTCCGCGTTTATATTATTATAATAAAAAAAAATACTGCAATTTCTCCAAAGTCGCTGAGCGGAGCCTTCTCTTTCCCATTGAACTGAATTACCTTTTGCTTTTGTTTGCATTTGATATAATTGCACCTGGAGTATAATCTTTACAAATCACTGTACTTAATGCCTTCCTCATTTAGTTCAATGGGATAAGTTTATCTTATTAGATCGTTAGTGATGTAAATGCATTTTTCATGATCTAGGTGAAGGATGTTAGTTCTGTTACCTTGGAAGATGCCCTGGAGTTGCTGCGTTACCCTGTAACATTGGTATGTTTGCAATGTGTACTTCGTTTTGTGTATTTAATATTTCTATCGTCAGTTTTAAATATCTCTATCACTGGTTACGAGTATGCATACAAAAGATGAATGGGTCATGTCTATAGGGAAACCACCCCGATGATGGCCAGCCGGTCGTTTTAAAGCTTGCAAAGTTCGGATTTACAATCAGACATAGGCGAACAATTGCTCCAGTACCCAAGGTTTGGTGCAATCTCTCTGTGCTAGAATTTCAAACATTGTGTCTTGATATGCTAGCTTCTGCTGAATAATAACTATAATTAGAAGGTATTTATAAGAGAATTATTTTGGAATCAACAATGATCTCTGATAAAAAGTTATGACATAATGACAGCATGACATGGTCTCCTGCAGTCTTGATGGATGATAAAGTGAAGTTTGTGGTTGTCTAATTTCCACAGTTTTCAAATTGTCGGTTTACTCTTGGCGTGTGGTTTGGTGTCCTGTTTGTGCCTTTGTGGTTGTATAAATTAATGATGCAGGAGACCGAAGCAGGAAAAAACATCTATCAAGGATGAATACTCTAGCGTTTTCTCCCAATTCATGTTAAAAGACTTGTATGACTTTGTGCTTTAATCTAGTGAGAAGTAAAAGAGTTTGTAAAAGTGTCTCCGTAATGTCTAGAATTCCAGTATCATTTGTTTCTTACATCAGATACTTTGTGCTTAATCATTTTTTTAATGACGGTCGTGTCTGGGCAGCCACACAAACTGCTGGGAAAGATGGGAAGAAATCACTTTGTGTTTTAGCCTTCACTGAGATTTGAACATGAGAACTCATGGTTCTCCCACTAGGCCACACACTTGAGTGCTTTGTGCTTAATCTTTTTAGGGACCACAATCAGTTGTTCATAATTGTCTATTGGGAATAGGCGCAAATGTAAAGACTCGTTCAAGTATTTATTAGTATGACTTCATATTCCTGTATATCACCCTAATGTCAATGGCTGATGAGCCTCTGCCCTCTCATATTCCACACTTGCAGCCTCTGCAAAATTGAAGACCTTAAGAACTATTATATCATTGCAAGTAATTTGTATGACCTCACAATATCCACTGCTTGATACCACATTATATTTGGTAAATTTGTTTTTGTTAGAACAAAATGTGCCTAACTGAAGAGACAACATTTTTTGCAATGCTTTCTGCTAGTATCTTTCATTAGATTTTTTGTTCCAAGTCTTTGTCTTCGAATTTGTTATTTCTCATCAATAATTTTACTGATTTTAAGGTTTAATTTTATATATTTTTATTCGGTTACATTGAGATGAAGCTGCTACTTTTGCTGATTGCTAATTACAAATGTTTCTGCAACTACTGTTAACTCTATATCAATGAATGTCAGTATGTTTTCTTACCTGTTAGTTATTGCTTATTATTGATACAATACAATAGATGTTTTGTGAAGTGTCCATTTTCTTTTTGCGAGTAATTTAGAAGTGAATAAGGTCTGTACAAATCTCAACTAGATCAATGACTACCTGAGTGACTTTGAAGTAGGTTAATGGTTGAGTTTCTGTTGGTGTAATATACCACAAATACAATATATTACAGTTGAAAATAAAATGACAAAATTGAATAAACAAATATTTAGGCTGAGGCACGGATATCTCGCTCTCTTTAAGGAGATTCAAGCCCACTGCAGCATAATCTACACCGATCCAACAGTAATACTCTTGACTTGTCCCCTCCAGGATACAACAGCCCAACAACGTCATACAACTCAAACAACTCCGGATTAATTGAAGAGTCCAAAGCTCCACATAAGAACACATTCCTTCAACGTATAAATACTCTCTTGTATATAGTGAATATAGTTGAAGACTTAGAATATTATTCTTTATCTCAACTCTCTCTTTCACTACAACACTAATCTCAATATAAAAACAATAAAATACTACTCATCTTTTTCACTCTATATATCTTGTACTTATGTTGTTTTTTCTTCTCCCACCACACAAAGGAAGACCACACTATTTATAGGTGATGAATTCTTCCTTGCAATGGGTCTACTAATCCATCTGCAAACCTCACTTGTGCCGATAGACCAAGCTCTTTAATTCTTATGCTTACCTGTTTAAAGTTGACACTTGTTCTTGGATATTAGATAGTGGAGCATCTGAGCATATGACTTTTGATATAATTTTTTTCACTAATTTCAATCTTTTACCTAAACCTATCATGGTAACTCTACCTAATTCTCATAAAGTAAAGGTTACTCATTCAGGAACTGTTTCTCTTTTATCCAGCCTAGTTCTGCAAAATGTTCTCTATATTCTTTCTTTCAGATTCAATCTTATCTCGATTCACAAATTATGTAAACAACTTCAAAAATATGTGATTTTTACCTCTAATGTTTGTTTCATGGTACAGGGCCCTTCACTGAAGAGGCCTCTGGTGCTTGGTAAAGAAAAAGGAGGTTTATATATCTTCAAGTCAAGTCAGCCAGCAGTTTCTACAAAGAGTCTACCTAGTTCCAGTCTTCATAGTCTATCGTTTTCAAGTTCTTTAATAAATGTGTTTACTTCTTGTTCTAGTTTCTTTGATTCCAATGTAAAAGAGAAGCTATGGCACTATAGATTAGGCCCTATGCCAATGAGTAATATGAAGAAAGTTTTTCAATTTTCTAAATCTTGTTCAAAGTTATCTTCTCCTTGTGTTATTTTTCCTATGGCAAGACAATCAAAATTATCTTTTCCTTCCAGTTCTATTTGTACCAAGGCTTCTTTTGACTTAATTCATGGGGATACTTGGGGTCCTTATAAATCTACCACACATGATGGGTATATGTATTTTCTTACAATTGTTGATGATTTTAGTAGAGCTACTTGGACTCATCTACTTGGGACTAAATCAAATGCTTTCTCTGTCCTTCAATCTTTTATTTCTATGGTAGAAAAACAATTCAATTCCAAAGTTAAAATTATCAGAACTGACAATGCTTTCGAATTAGGTTGTGGGAAAATTCAATCTAATTTTTTTCTTCCCAAGAGAATTATTCATCAAACTACTTGTGTCCACACTCCACAACAAAATGGAGTAGTGGAGAGAAAACACAAGCATTTATCGGAAACATCAAGAGCTCTTTTATATCAATCTCACCTTCCTATTGGTTATTTGGGGGAATGCTTGTTAACAACTACTTATCTTATAAATAGATTTCCTTCCAGTGTTTTGAATTCAAGAACTCCTTTTGAGGTTCTGTTCAAAGTTAAACCATCTTATTCTCATCTAAAGTGTTTTGATTGCTTGTGTTTTGTCTCTACTCTTCCTTTACATAGAACTAAATTTGTTCCTAAAGCTTCACCTTGTGTGTTTATAGGATATCCATATGGAAAAGAGGGCTACAAAGTGTTGGATCTACAAACCAAGAAAATTTCATTTTTAGGAATGTTATTTTCCATGAAGAGTATTTTCCTTTCTCTTCACAATTTGATTTACGTTCTACTTTATTTCCTTCTACTATTACCATATCTTCTGATTATCCCTTAGAATCTCATTTTTCCACATCAAATTCAAATTCTGATTGTTCTTTTAATTTTGATAATGTCCCATATCTACTAGTCCTTCTAAATCTTTTTCTCCTTCCAATGTTACTTCACATATCAGTTCCTCTCCTGATATATCCCCTATACCTTCTTCTCCATTACCTGTTGTTCAAACTATACTTAGAAAATCTTCCAGAAATCACAAGAAACCTGATTACCTATAAGACTATATTTGCAATGCTCTCCATCTTACTGATGTGGCTTCTTCTTCTTTCCTAAGACCTGTTACTCCTGAGTCTTTATCTTTTAGTGATTTATCTTCTAACAATCAAGTCATGCTCAATTTCATTACTAGTATACAGGAACCTGTTAGCTATATTCAGGCAGCTCACTATCCGGGTTGGCAGGAAGCCATGGATAAAGAACTTACAACTTTAAACTTTAACAACATATGGGATGTTGTTGTGCTGCCTACAGGTAAGAAGGCTCTGCCATCTAAATGGGTTTATAAGGTAAAGCAACACTCTGATGGAAGTATTGAAAGACTAAAAGCTAGATTAGTCATTAGAGGTGATTTGTAGAGAGAAGGTATTGATTATAATGAAACTTTTTCTCCAGTAGTCAAGATGACCACCATCAGGTGTATTTTAGCTATTGCACTGAAGAATGGATAGGGTGTGTTTCAATTAGATGTGAACAATGCTTTTCTACATGGTGACTTAAATGAAAAGGTTTACATGAAATTTCGTCCCGGTCTTGCACCTCCTTCTCCTAACCATGTTTGTTTGCTTAAAATTTCATTTATGGACTTAAGCAAGCATCCAGACAATGGTATGCTAAACTCACTTCTGCTCTCAATTTTAAAGGTTTTAGTCATTCTATGAATGATTATTCTCTTTTTTTTAAGAAATTTGTCGATTCTATTTCTATTATGGCAGTATATGTGGATGACATATTGTTGACAAGAAACAATGAAGCTGAATTGCAGGCTTTAAAACTCTTTCTGGACAAAGAATTTAAAATTAAAGATCTTGGTGAGTTGCATTATTTTCTTAGGATGGAGGTTGTGAGAGAACCTACTGGTATGATTATTTCCCAAAGGAAATTCACATTGGACTTACTACATGAGTTTGATTCTCTACATTTATCTCCTGTTTCTTCACCTTTGGATCCTAATGCCAAGTTACTAGCAAATCAAGGGATTCCCATAAAAGATCCTACTTTATATAGGCGTTTGTTAGGTAAGCTCAATTATCTCACACATACAAGACCTGATTTATCCTTTACCATGCAACATCTGAGTCAATATATGCAAGATCCTTGTGAACCTCATCTTGCAACTGCTTTACGGGTTCTTCGTTATTTGCTCAAAGATCCTGGTCTTGGTCTATTTATGTCTGTATTTGCTTCTTTCAAATTGATATCCTTTTGTGACTCCGACTGGGGTACTTGTCCAGATTCACGAAGATCAGTGAGTGGATTTTATATTTCTCTCGGGTCTTCTCCTATTTCATGGAAATCTAAGAAACAAACATCAATTTCTCTCAGTTCTGCTGAAGCTGAGTATAGATCTATGAGGAGGGTTGTAGCCGATCTTGCTTGGTTGGTTCGCCTATTTGATGATCTCTCAGTGCCAATCTCTTTGCCAATACCTCTTCACTCTGACAGTCTTGCTGCGATTCACATCGCAAAAAATCCAGTCTTTTATGAACGGACAAAGCATGTCGAGATTAATTGTCACTTCGTCCGTCAACAGTATCTCGCCGGCTTAATTTCTTTATCTTATGTCAGATCTTCTTCACATCTAGCTGACATCTTTACCAAGTCCTTGACTAGACCCGTGCATCATCAGCTTTTAGGCAAGTTGGGGGTTTCTTCCTCCCCTCCAACTTGAGGGAGGCTATTGATTTATTTTCATATATTCTGCACATACATAGGAGATATGGAGATATTCTTTTTCCTTTTCTAATTTTGTCATGTAAATATTCTTTTGATATTTTTTCCTTTTCCAGTTGATCTTGAGAATATTCTATTCCTTTAGGGTTTACCATTATATGTCATCTTACTTGTATAAATACAACCTAATTGTATAGTTTTATTCATTCAGAAATACAAGAAGAAAATTTTCTATACTGTTCTTCATTAATTCATTCATGTTTTTGGTGACACTTTGACCAAGAAATGGTCAAATCTACTTTAAAATGTAATTAAGTAAATCTGGGACCAAATTAACATTTTCAAAACTTTCTAATCTTTCATAAAATACAAAAAAATACTTCATTTTTCAACTTTTATAATTCTATCCAAACCATTTAAAAGAAAATAGAATTTATCTTCTTCTTCTTCTTCTTCTTTAGAAATCCGAAAATCCGACTGTCAAAACAAATATTCTCCCCATTATCTTATCTTCCTCCTCATCTCTGGTCGTGACTCTCTCCTCTTTCTGAACTGAAGATTGTGTTCGACTTAAAATGGGTAAGTCATTTTTTTGAAAGATTTTACAATTTTCTTCTTCTTCTTCTTTAGAAATCCGAAAATCCGACTGTCAAAACAAATATTCTCCCCATTATCTTATCTTCCTCTTCATCTTCGGTCGTGACTCTCTCCTCTTTCTGAACTAAAGATTGTGTTCGACTTAAAATGGGTAAGTCATTTTTTTGAAAGATTTTACAATTTTCGAACAATACTAAGTTTTTTTCTTGGGTTAATGAACAATAAATCGTTCTATAGACGTAAAAATTGAATAATGGTGTAATGGTACCTATTATTTATTATTTTTGAAAGAAAATCAACAAACCCAAAAAGCCCTAATTTTGAGGAAATGTATATGTATTGTTAACATTCAGTGAAAAGTCATTTTTTGTTGCTTTTGTTGTTCTTTTGTAACCATTTTGTTCATATGATTTTAGAAATATAGTCTTGTTCAGTTGTCCAACATATATTTCATTTGTTGAAAGATGTATCGTATGTTACAACATTTTAGTGATATGTTGGTACATATTCCAACAAAGTTGTCACATGTTGGAACATCTCACCTATGTGTTAGGGCAACAAAATGGTCATCTGTAGTAATAGAAGATTCATATGTGGCAATAGAAGGTACATTTGTGGCAACAAAAGGTACATCTGTGGCAACATAATGTCCTTCTATGTCAACATAAGTATAAATTGCTACCCATTATTATTTTATAATCAATTTTAAACTCTCAACCTTTTTTTATTTACCTTGTTGATCAAATGACATAAGAAGCTTCATCTATGGCAACAACTCAATCTTTTGTTGGTGTTGCTTCCTCTTCTAACATCAAATGCTCTTTTTGTCTATGTGAAAAATGTGAGCAGCAACCTGATTATTTGATTAGTCGTGTTAAAGAACTCACTAATATTTTTAAAGAAATGACTTATAATAATGATGTCCATAAATCCAAGAAGATTTCACAGCCTTTGAAGTGTAGGAGATTGAAAAAATCTATTTCCCAATCACTATCTATTAATTAGTCAAAAGAAAAAAATCTACGACTACTGCTCCAATATCACACTCAACCCCAAAACGCAAGGAGAAAGAGAAAGAGAAGGAGAAGCAGAAGCAGAAAGAGAAAGAGAAAAAGAAAGAGAAGAAAGTTGTCAGTTGTGATGTGAAGCAACAATATCCATTTGAAGGTTTTAACATTGATGTCGAGGGTCCAACTGAACTAATGTCATCCTACTCGCAATCGATAAACGGGGGTCTTTACAAGTATCAAGCAAAAAAGTAAAGTCATTCAACTATTATTAGTATTTCTTCTTGTTGTCCACTAAATAATTATTTATAATGATTACACAATTGCAAAAGAGACAAGGACGATCACTACTTAGCCAATTGCTCGAATCTTGAGTTCAAACAACTTGATTTTGTAGTTGCATTTACAAAGAAGAAGGACAAGTTCTACGTAATGTCTCAACCCAATAGGTGTTGGACTGATGAGGTAAATCCATGCACACTTTTATGTTTTGATTAAGACATTAATATATACAAATAAATTGATATAAAAATACACTTGTTGATGCATATGTGCAGCATGTGGATGTCATTTTATACTATTTGTGGAAGAAGTCGAAGTAACAGAGTCATCCTAAATATCGATATACCACTACTAATTGCTTTTTCAAAACATACATTGACAATGCCAGTATTGTTCCTGAAAATGAGTATAAAATTGCTGGCACTATCAAAGGGTTTGGTATACCAGCTAGACTGCCTTGGCACCTCATAGATGAGGTTTATGTCCCTGTAAATTGTAATGGGGAGTTTCATTGGGTCTTGGCAGTCGTTGTATTGAAGGAACGATGCATAAAGGTGTATGATTCGATGTCCTCATCTAGGACTAACAGAAAATTGTGCTCCGAGATTCGAAAGTTGTCTACAATATTGCCAAAGTACCTTGAATCTAGCAGATTGTTTGAACAAAAAGACCGAATCAACTGGTCAGTTCTTGAATCTTACCGAGGAAAGAACAAATCTCACCCATTCGAAGGCATACATGTTACTAGTATTGCCCAACAAGCAAGCAATAGTCTGTAAGTATAACATTATTTTTTTTGTCTTACCACTATTGAAATGTGATGTTATTAGGTTTATTATATTTTCTAATTGATGATATACTATGCAAATATTGTGGACTTTTTATTGTTGCATACGCTGAATTTTTGAGTGCTGGACTACAAGTACCATCTTATGGAATTATTTCTCAAACGCTTCACATGAGATATGCTTCACTCCTATGGAATTATGGGATTTTAAAGGCTCGGAGTGGCTATGTTAGTATCAATGAAGACCCCACAGAGGCCTAGACCTAAAAAAGTAAAGTTCGATAAAAATGTTGTGATTACCATCATTGATTAGATATAGTTTTGATGGTTATGTATACCATTGTGAATTACTTTTTTGTTGATAAGTTGTAAAAATAATTGGTTAATATTAATGATAATTATTATTTTTATTTTGTTGGAACAAATGTCAATTATGTTTTAAAGAAAGAAATGTGGTATCTGTGGCAACATATATAACCTCTGTTGAAAAAAAATCACAGAATTATATGCATGTGCCCCAACAAAAGAAGATATGTGGCAACATATGTCACATAAAGGAGATATGTGGCAACATATGTCACAGAAAAAAGGTATGTGACAACATATGTCACAGAAAAAAGATATGTGGCAACATATGTCACTTTGAATTGTCATATGTTGCAACATTATATTATCAAAATTCAAAAAAAATAAAATTAAAAAGGTTGAAAACAATCGTCCTTCATTTTCCCTCTCTCCTCTATAAAACGTCGCTTAATATTCCAAATTTAATTTATTTTTACTATTTTTTGTTTTCTTTTCTCTTCTTTCCTTTAATCTCTTCTCTTCTCTCTTGTTTCTCCATTATTGTTCTTCTCCACAGATCCAGTTGTTGTTGCGATATTTTCTACAACATCAGTGGTAATATGTTGCGATATTTTCTAATTATCAAGTTTAGTTTATAATTTTTATTTTTTTCGTGTTTAGTGCTTGTTGTTGCTCTAGCTCTACCATCTAATTGTTTATGTATTATGATTTCTTTAGAAAAAATAATGATGCATATATTTTTTTCATAATCCAAAATTCAAAAGATCGAGAGCTCGACTCTAAAGTCTAATTTGTGCCATATAGAATTTAGAAAAATTGCTCTTACAAATATTTTTCCGTACCTATAATTTAGTTGAATGTACTTTATGTATACATGATTGATAACTAAAAGTTAAACTAATCACATTAAACATGATTTTTTTTCTTAATTAAAAAAAATGTTGATGTATTTGATTGATTCAAAAAACAATCTCTATTTGATTGACGATTTAGATATTCAGTAATAAAAAAAATAGTTAATTCACACAAATGTTCGTTATAAGTTTGTATTTAAATTATGTCTTTACATTGAAAAGTTATAAAAATCTATTTTTTTAAAATATTATTTTAAATAACACTTAATTTGACTCAAATATTTACTTATATATTATTTAATATTACTAATAAAACATCGCATCTTCTAACATTTATAATAATAAAAATTCCAAAAATAAAATAAAATTAATTTACCCATTCATTTTTAAAATAAATGTTTTTATTCTTCGATTTTCAATATATTTACTCAGAATATTCAACTTATTATATCCCCACTTAATTTTTTTTACACACTTGTGACATTTTCTTCTTCACTCGCCCACCCAATAAAACCCAACCCGCTAATCAAAAATCGATTCCTACGAAATCTGAAAATTCAAGTTCATCAAATGACATAAATGGTCCCTAAACTATCACAGTAGGTCTAAAATAGTCCTTTAACTATATATTTGACGGATATAGTCCTTTAGCTATCCACCCTTTTGTCAAGTTTGGTTTCTATCCACTTTTTATAACCGCCGTTAACAAACACCGTCATTCAGTACTCTCTCTTGATTTTCTTTTTCCCTCCTCTTTTCTTCATTGTGAGACGCTACAGTCAAGAAAACCCTAGAATCTAGATTTTGGCGAGTTTGGCGTAGTTTCTATGCTAGTTTTTGTATAGTTTGGTGCTGATTTTTGGTGGTTGGGTGCTGCTGTTTGTGCAGCAGTTTGGTCTTGTTTTTTGCGCAGTTTGGTGACGTTTTTGGAGCTGTTTTTGTGCAGTTTGGTGACGTTTTTGGAGCTGTGTTTTGTGCAGTTTGGTGCTGATTTTTTGGTGGTTTGATGTTGCTGTCTAGTGCTGTGTTATGTATAGCTTGGTGTTGATTTTGCAGTTTTCTGCTGATTGGGTGTTTTGGTGCTGCAATTCGATTAAAGTTTGATAGGTGCTATTTTTTTTTTGTAGTTTAAGCTATTTTCTGCACAAAAACTGTTGAAAACAGAGTACTATAGTTCAATTTAGTTGTTGATTTTTGAACTTTTCTGCAATTTTATGCAGTTTTATTGATGTAATAATCGATTATTAAAATGTAAATAGAATCATATTTTCTCAATTGTGTTCGTTATTTTGCATTTTGCTTTAACTTGCATGAAATAACGATCAACGACATAATTGCAGACAATGAAGAAAAGAATTGAAAAAAAAAGTGAGGAAATAGTGAGATATTAGACAAAGGAAATGACAAAAAAGAAAGTCAATGGAGAAGAATTGAAAAAAAGAAAGTGAGGAAATAATGAGATAATGGAGAAAAAGAGGTGGAAAAAAAAAAGGAGACAAAATTCAATCATGTATGTTAACAGTGTTTGTTAACACTTTTTATAAAAAATGATATAGACCAAACTTGACAAAAGAATGGATAGTTAAAAGAGTATATCAGTTAAGACACCATTTTAGACCTATTATGATGGTTTAGGGATCATTTATGTCATTTCTCAATCATCTTCTATAGGCACATAAATGCAGGCTTAATTCGTACAAATCCTGTTTTCTATTGGCCGAAGAGCGAATTTCATTCAATCTCAGGTTTACTCGCAAGGTAATTTCACTGTTCATCTTCTTCTTTTTTTTGTTAGAAGCAAAATGTTTTTTTTTAATCATGTCTGGTAGTGCTTTTTTTATTTTTTTATATGGATGTGTGATTAAATTAGCTAAAGTTGAATTGGGATTTTGTAAAAGCTGATGGGTTTAGAAGGGGATGTGATGTAGATATGTTAGGTATATTACCTGTTGTTGGTCAAAAGAGTCGGGATTGTGGGTTTTAGTTGATTCTACTTCCCTATATTAGTTAATTCCATAATGTGAACGATTGAACGAATGCACATGACTGTAAACATTTATGTCCATTATCATTTTTCCTGGAGCTCCAAGTTGCTTTTCTTCAGTGTTGAGAATGATGCAGCATAAAGCTACAAAAGGGATTTCTTTTTCCCTTTTGTTTTCTAACTCGACCAAGGTTTGCTTTTGGAGGAATGGATGTAGTCATTGGAAGATTTGTTGATTGTTCGGTTCAGCTTCAAGTGATTAAGCCACTTGATGAAGTTTTTTCTTCACAAAATTAGAATGAAATGATTCTTATTCTGTCAAATAATCTTGTTTTTTTTAAATCCTGCATAACATGAAGTAAAATAATTACTCTCCTCCATTTTTGTGTCAATTAAAGACAACAAACAGACAACTTAAAGCTCTGGAGCTGCTGTCTGCCTTTTTAGAGTAACTATTGATAGGCTTTCTGGCTAGAAATAAGATCCTCCTGGAATCATATGCTTGCTTCAGATATAGTTCCTATCTGGAAATAACGACTTCCTAAGTAAATTTAGACCTGGTAAGAGTTTATCCATATCATAGTTCTATAACACCTTTGCAGTAGGTAAAACAATATACTATAGCAGTTGATTCTTATTTGAAGATGGAGAGGCAAATTCTTTGACCTGTCATTTTTATAATTATTGGTTTAGGTAGAGATGTCTATGTAAGCTATTGCTGATTCTTGTGATATAGGATATTGATATAGGTTCTTCCACTATTACTAAATGAGCTAAGAGGCAAACTTCCGTTGCTTAGGATACTTTTGTGAAATTGCCTCGTAGTAGTGATGGAAGGTAAAGGTTTATGGTATAATTTATGTGGCTGGAACATAAACTATGAAGCGTCATATTGAGGATACTCATATTCCAAAAAAACAATAATGAGCTTCAACTTCATTAAAAAGGAGCTTCAGTCTGAACCAATTGATGATCAGGCTAAATACCGTGAGAAACTGTTCATAGCTATACTGAAGCATAATTATACTTTTAAGTTTTGTAGAACATCAAGAAAATAGGGACATTCATTTGTTTCTAAATCAAACCCCTAAGACCATATCAAGAAATACAGCTAAGTCAGATATCTTGAAGATGTACACAAGAGAAAAATAATGTCTTTAAAATGAGCTTGTAGTAATTTGTGTTAGAGTTTGCTTGCAGAGTACTGTTTTGTGCTGCAAAATGCTGCTTGTGTTAAAGTTGGTCTTTAGAGCTGAAAGAATGCTACTTTTATGCTGCTGAAAAACAAAGGATTAGTCGAGTTTGAGTATTGAATTAGTTGATTTTTCAAGTATTAATGCCTGAGACAATCTTGATATTACTTTTGGTTTTAGGCCCTTGCTGAAATAGTAGCTGCAAAGATATGAATTATGCTTTGAAGTTTGCCAGTGTGTTATGTATATAACTATAAGTGGACATACTTTCTCCTTTTGATGTAACATCACAGCACCATTTTAGTGCTTCTTTACATCAATAAATTTATACTTGCCATTTCGAAAAAGAAAGAGTATAAGGCAGTTATATCATACTTTTTGAGGGAAACTTAAATGCTTCATTAGTCTAAAAGCTGAAGATATCAAGATTATATTTCACCAATTAAGAGGGATTAATTGATGCAAAATGAAATTGGATGGTATCAGACTCAATAATGATAAACAATGCAAGATAAAGAGTTTCTGTAGCCATGGACTTTTTCTTTCTTAGATGCGTTTTAATGTCTGCAATGTCTTTATCTAGCTTAAAAATTACTAAATAGACAGCGACATCCAGTTACTTAAATTATTATGTTCTTATCCCAAAGGTAAAACAATTGGCGAGTGCTGATTAAAATATTACATGGCTCCAGACCCCAAGCAAAGTTGCATTATTTGTTGTGTTTCCCCTTTATCATTTCCAACTTGTCTTATAAACTATAAGAGAGATTAGTGATTTAGGATCCCTAAGTGTTATCATTTAATTTTTCATAGATGCCATGGAGTAAAATTGTATGATACAAATGGAAGTTAGCATCAGTGGAAGCTCTTCTCCAACCCATTCTAAATGGAGAAAAGTTGTTTATGGTGGGATGCAACCTGGCTTTGGTGACAATCACACAGATGAATCCTTCCTGGAGGAAATGATCATGAATGCTAATGTTGTCAAAAGAGACTTATTGAAGGTGGTGCTTGATGCAGTTTCTATCTCACAATATCTTTGCATTGTCGCCCTTGTGGTTTTGGTTTGGACCTACACCCTCACAAATACCTTGACAGAAAAATATCTTTTGCTACTGGATGTTAGCCTACTTGGATCGGGATTCTTTATTCTTCTTTTAACTGCAGACATGATACCCTTCAATCTCCTCCTCAATTATCTCCTAAAGATTACCTTCTTCATAACTGCCTTATATATGTTGTCTCCTATCTACCACACACTTACTAGGTCCATAAGCTCGAATTCTATATGGGCACTAACAGCTTCCC
>JAJOOF010003010.1:0-50249 GCA_029582545.1 Solanum lignicaule
ACAAAAATTTGGGGTGTTAACTCTTGAGGGTATTTGTGGTCTCTTAGGATAACAGCAGGGACATTTTTTATCCCAAAATGTAACGAAGGGTATAAATGGTCTATTTCATATAGTTCAAGGGCAATTTTGACCCTTTTCCGAAAATAAAATAATGTTCCTCCTAAAAAAGTTATAGGAGTGTTGTCATTTTTAGTGTCAGGGTCTTTTTATGGAATTGAGCCCTTGGGTGGGAAGTTTAAGTGAAATTAGGTCTAGAGTTAATTATGGTCAACAGTCGGAGTTTGGAAGCTCATATTAGAGTTCCGACGATTTCATTGGATTCAAGGATGAATTTAGGCGCAGGTGAGATCTTGGTTGAATTTTCAGAGGTTCCGACGGCATTTTTGGTATATTCAGGTGAAAGTTAGTTTATTGCGACTTTCATGAATTTCGGGTCAAGAATACCTCAAATCCGTATTTTGGTGGTTCAATTGAGTTCGGAACGTCGAATTTAGTGGAGTAGCATACTTGATTGGCGTGATCGGGATTTTGAACGAATTCGGAGGGTCCTTCTTTGTGTTTTTAGTTGAGTCTTGGTGTTGTTGTGTGTGATGATGCTTGTTGCCCATTACTTTGTTCATTGTGATCGCGGGACTCACTCTCGTGATCGCATACAAGTATATTTTGTGTGTCATTACCACGTGGGGTCTATCGTAGTCATGTAGACTTTGTGTTCTGATCATCGTGGTTGCATGGCCCTGTGTCGCGATCGCAATGGTCTATTTAAATGAGTTGACAACTATTCTCATTACGATCGCGTGACCTTGGAGTCAATTATTAACACTTGATTTAATAGGCTTAATAACTTTATTATATCCCATGATTATATCTCTATTTTGTGCACAACTTCACTATATTGCATGAAGTGATACCTCTCATAGGCAATGAAATGAACTTCGCTTTTTTCTTTCCTTTTGCTTTTTTTTTAATTAAAATTATGTTTGAAACCCTAAAAATCTCTGAAAATTCTGATTTTTTTTTGCTTCCCTATAATTTAATTAGTCTGCAGTAATTGGGGCATTGCTTCTATTGTATTATATTTTTCTTTTTACTGTGCTAAGCGCAAATAAGTATACTAGTTACCTATATTATAAATCAGATTGCGATGATTAAGGAAAAGGAATGAATTTTATTATTTTTCCTATTTTTATAGTGCATGGTAAATTTGTAGCATAAATGGTAAAGGATTTAGTAAACATACATTTAACTATGTGTTCATTTCTTTTTTATAAATATTTTTTTATAAATATAAAATAATTAGAGAAACAAAAGGTATATTTCTTAGATGTCCTTTATTATACTTGAGTAATTATAAGTACAGAATTTTATTTGTTTATTCAAATAAGAACAATAGTTATTATATATTAAAATGTATGAATGTCTAATAATCTTAGTTTCCATATGTGGGTAAAATTTATATTGTGTTTTTTAGTCATTCACGCGTAACAATAGAAATTAATAGAGCTTAAATAAAAAAATTATTTTTTCAATTGATATTATATACTTCTTCCATCCATTTTTATTTGTCATGTTGCACTTTTCGATAGTCAATTTGACTAATTTTCAAAATTAAATTAGATTACATTTATTCGATATTTTAAACAAAAACTATATGAAAAGTAATAAAAATTGCAATTTTTTGCATATCAATATGATGAAAAAATACATCGTAAAATGTTAGTAATTTTTTTAAAAGTGGACGGAATAGTGCTTATTTACAGTAAATTTGGACATGTTAACGTCAAAATTAAATTATAAAATTTCTTGCATGGTAACAAAATCTTCAAATATTAAATGCACACATCAAAATCTAATTAAAGTAACAAAAGGGGAAAAAAAGGTGATTTGTGAAAATAGTCAAAAGTTCAATAAAAAATCTTGCATTCGACCAAATTTAATAAAATTGACATTTTGCAATAAGAATCTCATTTGTCTAATCAAATATAATAATTATGATTATTAAATAAACCACACATACACTTTAATAAGGTGGGAAAGAAACTAAACAAATAAAATTATTAGGCGAATTGATTTTATTTTATTATTTAAAAAAAAAAAGGAATGCCTCATTAAGCAGAATTTCATCTAACTAATTAAGATAATTAAGTTTATGCTTACTTATGCATATTAATAACACAAATGTATTAAAATGTGAAATGATTGGCCTATTAAGTTAGGTTAGCTAGGTATCATCATGACTTAAGAAATTATAGATCGTAACATTTTTTAAATTGTGAAATACCCTTTCATCAATGAATTGATTCTCTCTATATAAAGAATTTTCAAAATTTTGTTTTTTAACTTTACAAAGTTAAGAAATTGAACATGCAAAACAAAATGAAGATAAATATGATTAAGTATGAGAACTATACAATCAAATAATAACTGGATAGAATTAAAATAACAATAGTTATGAAGACTAAAACAAAATAAAAATAGATGAATATTATTTTCAAAACAAACTTAATTATTTAATATAGGAAATATTAGAGGTAAGACCACAAATCCTCCCTCTTACAATATTTTTTCTAATATCCAATAAAATGGTAGAGATCTATCTAACCCTAACCATATAAGTTACTTTTTCAAACAAAATATAACAACTAAACAACAATTAAAAAACTAAGCCCTCCATGGGGCATAGACTCGGTCAAGTCGCTTATAGAATGTTGACGACTATTTTCCACTTAATAAGTGAAGGGGAGAGGGAAGCAAGGCTTAGCGAGAGCTTTATAAGGCCGACCACTACATAAGCAACTTATATTATTACAAGGCCAAATTAATTTTCTTTATCAATTGGCATTTTAAAGCGACACAAGGGACAGACATGATTTTGTTCAAGCCATTGAATAATGCAATCTCCATGAAACATATGCTTGCAGGGCATAAGAGTTAGTTCAACAACGTCCTTTGTAAGCAACTTGTTAAGACATCATACAAGTTTCACCAAAACTCTTGTCACCATTCAATGTCTCTACTTTCACCTTCTCAATCCCTTTAATAGCATCCTTTGATGTTGGAATTACAGGGACAAACACACGCGATTCTTCCAAGGTCATCAAATTCGTCGCGACTTGTTGTTCTAGTAACCCTAGCTCATCCTCATTAGATTCCTCGTGATCATGATCTTGATAAAGATTTGCAATTGTCCGAGGAATACGATGGACTATGTCGATGATGATTGAGGTTTGCTTAGATGTATCATTTTCTTGAACAATCAACAATGCCTTATCTTTAATGTCTTGAACCATTTCCGATTGATCCATGAGAGGAACATACAAACATTCAACCATTTGATTGAACTTAGAGGACCATGTTTCATGTTCTTCTATGTCGAAACACAATCTTCTTGTGTGTTCATAGATGAAATATGTGTGATTATAAAACCTTCAATTACCATCTTCCGTGAAATAGTAATTAAGATAAACTTTTCGAATTCCACATAAAATGAAAAGTTTGCCCTTCGACAAATTTTGATCATCATTCTCTAGGAGGTCCTTTTGATGTTCAATTGTCCAACAATAAGGATTCCTAACCATCGTATGATTCAAGTTAGAAGAGCTAGACTTAGTGAATTTATGGGGGAAAGGAGGCAAAGAGTGAGCAATGTTTAGATGAAAAAGACATGTGAAGACATTATATAGATGTATATATTTATATATCATGAATGAAGGAATCTAAAAATCTATAAATCAAATCTGACTGATAATAAGGGAAACATGGAAATAACATTAATTTTCTAATTTTTGGTATGTTAATTGTAAAGTCATAGTAGCATAAGTGGTAATAGTATTAAATAAAACTTTCATTTTTCTCTCAAAATTTAATCAAGGCAACAAAGAAGAAAAAGGTATTAATTGTGGAGATATAGACAAAATCTATCAAGATTTTACTTTGAAATTATTTTTGTGATGTGTAAACAAATTTAAGTAGCTAAAACATGTTGTTGGAAACTCAATAAATGTATAACTTAAATGATCCCTTAAAATTTAGGAGTATGCATCTACGTTTTTATTCTTAAAAATATCATACTTAGTTTTCTTACTAATCATTATGTATGCTACAAGTCACTAAGTTCGTTAACATATAATGAAGTATATTGAGGTTTGATTATTTTAGACCTAAGTATGTAACATCTCATAAATTGTAAATCTAAATCAGATAGTGAAGAAGATAAGGAGTTGAACTCTGTAGAAAACTGGGACTTATGGGCAGCATTTATGGGTCATAAAAAGAGCCACGGACTGTAGATGCAATTCATAAATCAACTTCAGAAATTAGAAATTTATTCTGAGTTTTATGGGTCTAGTCTACAGATGGTAGAAAGGCTCGTAGATCAAATTTCTGAAATTTGACTTTAGCTTGACTTTAACGGACTAAGTATACAAGCCGTAGATGGAAACACAGTTTGTAAATGGATCTCATGAATAGAACTTCAGAAATTCGGTAATTAGGCATGAATTCTATGAGGGAAATCTACGGCCTGTAGATCCATCCCTTAAAATTTAGGAGTATGGATCTATGTTTTTATTCTTAAAAATATCATACTTAGTTTTCTTACTTTATCATTATGTATGCTACATGTCACTAAGTTCGTTAACATATAATAAAGTATATTGAGGTTTGATTATTTTAGACCTAAATATGTAACACCCCAGAAACTGAAAATCTAGATCAGATAGTGAAGACCTGTCGATAGTTTTTCAAGGATGTTTTGGTCTTTTCGCACTCTTTTAACTCCTAGACTATGTAGTTTTGGTCTATCCTAAGTGGCATTAAGGGGAAGTTAGTTGACTAAAATCCCTACCATCACACCAAACACTTAGATCAAACTCCTCTAAAGCAAGGACTAGGATTATTTATCTTCAAGCCTCAGTTCAAGGATTCAAGCTAAGATTTCCATTTCAGTTATGTGTTATTTCATCAATGAGTATCTTTGCACCCATGGAGTCTCAAAGTAAACCTATTTTTTAAATTCATGATTTCTCCAGAAGTTAGGGTTCTTATATAAAGCATGATTTTTCATTACTTTGCTCATTCTTCTTCATGGATAGCTTGAGCTTACAGTTTCATCTATAAAATCAGTATTTCTAGATAGTATTTTTATGAACTTACCAGTATTCATGAGCTACTCAAATCCATATTTAGCATTTGTTTTACGGTACTTATTTGTCACGATCGAAAGTACACCTTAGACGTGACATGGAGAAAAAGATCGCATGCCATAAGGCCCTAAACAAGCATGATGCTTATCGTGACCAACGACACTACTTTCGATTCAAGTGTCTATGATCGTCGATAATAGAGTAACCCAACCGAAGGTTGGGATCGTCCCAAGGGAGTTGTTTTGAGAATTTATAGAAAAATAAAATTTAGTTCTAACTAGTTGTAGCTAAAGATATTAACGATTAAAAACATTGTAAATTAAAGGGGGACACAAAAGTGTCAAATATCAATTTGGGGGTTTTGTCACAAGTAAGCTAAAATTAGCGAAATCAATAAGAAAAACTAACAATGAGAGGGGGATTCTTGGGATGTGATTGAAATATGGATTAATCTAAATTATTGGGTACATGCTTTCGATAGATAATTTATAGAGTAATAGTGACTAGGCTAAGCTATACGTGGGAATAAATTCTCTGTTGAGCAACTTATCCAGTTTCAAATGGGTTCCTCTCGGACACCCACTTGCCGCTTGAAGACCAGCCTATGCCTTACCCCACTCACTCTCTCGAGCTGAGTGTTAGGATATGGGACTAGGGCTCACCCTCTCGGGCGGAACCTCATGTCGACCCACTCCTTAGGCCATCAGTCTAGCAGTCTTGGTTTCACGACCTCTCTCTGGAGCAAGCCGAAAACACATGGGTTGACTTGTTTTTGCAACTACAAACACATTAAATTCGATCACAACTACTAGGTGAAATCACCATTAAACTACATTTAATCTATCAACAAGCAAGACCCAACAACAATATTAACCCATATTCGCTAAATCACACCCCAAGAATGGGGGTTTTTAGCCAAACATCAAGAGATAAAAATTTATACCTAAATGAGCTTGCATTCAAATGGGTATGAAGATTTAAGTCTTGTTACAGGCCAAGAATGAAGAAATCAAGAGACCCAAGTCCAAATCCTTGGAGATGAAACCCTCTTCTTCTTCAAGTTTCCAAAACCCTCTCAAACTTAAAGCGAAATAAAAAGTACTATTCTATATGAAAATTATAATAATTGTTTTTCACACTAAAAATCTGATACTAAGCTATAACTCTCAACGAGTATTTATAGTTTTCAAAGATCTGTGCTGCAGTGGACCATTCGACGACATTAGTCGAAATCGCTGATCAACTCGGCGATTCTCCCTTTGGTGTAGTTCATCGCCGTTTTGCACCATCCTTCGGCATCGTCGTGCTCTGGGTCATTGGGCAACATAGTACTGCTTCGCAGAACTTCTCGGCGATGCGCCGACTGCTCCTTTTTTTTGCCGACTTGATCCTTTCCTTCAGGGCTCAGCACACTGGAACAAAAGGCAAAGTAAGACCCTTCGGCGACTTGCCGAGTGGACTCGGCGATCCTCATGCCTTCATTTCTTCGTTCTTTTCAGCCTTTTCGTTCCTTTTTGCGATGTAGTGTCCATGCTTTCCTAAAAAATTCACATACCTAAAAATTAAGGGTTTTCATCAGATATTGAGATAAAATAAGCATTTGAGGACACAATTCCTATTAAAATATAGCCCTAAATGAGTCCAATTTTTGGACTAATCAAAGCCACTTGACATAAGAATGACACTATGAATATCAAATAAAGAGATTTCAACATACGAATGAGATATAAGTCTCAGAACTCTTTCAACTCATAAGGAAATATCAAGAGAGTACATGACTAAAATAATGCGGAAATCAACTATGTCTGTCAAAGCCTTCTACTACAATAAATATGGTTAGGACATACCCCTAAACCACATACAAAGTTTAAAAATTGATAAGGCATCAAAAGTAATAAAATGACCATGGTCTTGCCTTCGAACCATGAGAAATCACCAATCCAAGTGCTAAGCGGAGCAATCCAACTAGCCACAACTAGCTAGAGGAGCGTCATATCCTATATTATAAAATAATATAAGCACAATATGCATCAATACTTTGAATGTATTGAATATGTGAAACATGCATAAACGTAAGCGTGATAATATAGTGAGTTCCAAAAATGATAATATATTACCAAGTAAAACGTAGTAAAGCTTATCAAGCCAAAATTATGAATCATGAAACAAGGTCAATGCAACATTTGAAAAGTCATAAGAAAGCTTAAATAAAATCAATGAGGAAGTTAGAGAAATCCTTGAAGAAAAACATAGTTCTTTTGTGAGATATTTTACCACTAACCGACTGATCTTAGGTGTATTTATATGGCTAGGAACCAAATAATATCCACATTTAAGCCCAGTTTGGAATCAATTTATGTTTATTTATAGTCATGTCGAGTCTTTTCCTTGCATATATACTGAACAACATGATTAGTTGTGTAGGTAAGTTTGAATGAAGAAATGAGCACTAAAACAGGCATTAGGAAGCACGAAAGGATCCAAGTCATAAAGCTGCAAGAAAGGAGAAAAGAAGAAAATGACGAAGGCAAGTCCGTATCCTCTCCGCGTCATGGAGAAAGATTTTTCCTTTTGATTCGTGAAATTCAAATTGGAGATAGAGTGGTTCGTGGAGTGGTCGCGTCGCAGAGAAGAGTGAATTGCCATGAAGCGAATCTCAGAAACGCCTCCGCGTTGCGCCTTAGTGTGCTGGTTTTGGCTATTTCAACTTAACTCTATATAGATTAATATTTTATTTTACTAAACATTCTTTTTCTGGGTTTTGGAGAACAAATATTTGGAGAGCTATTTCATCAGTTTTTAGGGTTCTTTCCTAAACTCTTCTATTTCCAATCTATTTATGATATTTAAACTTTGCTTGATCGAAATTACTAATACGAGTAGCTAATTTCCCTAGTTCTAGGGTTGTGGCTACATGATGATTGTAACTTATTGAGCTTTTATAGATTGCCATTAACTATCATATGAATCTCTCTTATGTTCTTGTTTTTCGTATTTCATGCTTGATCACCATTGAAACAAACATATTGTCTGAATTGAACTCGGGAGAGGAATAAGAGGATAGAACGTGGGATATGAGGAGCATGATTTTCTCTTAATAATTAGAGTTAATGTGTATCTAGGATAGGGATATACCTAGAAACCTTGCTTGGTCATCATACATGAAGAAATCATAATGTTTGATAATTGGTCCAACCTATCCCCACTCAACGATGTAGTTAGGTTGCCATTTATGGTAGGTGATCAGAGGTCGGGAGACCATAATCATACATTTAACCCTGTGATCATTAATTTGATAGTTGATGAATATCCGTTTTACAAAATAATATGCATGATTCCTGAATTGAGCTACAACCCTGGACCTTACCCAATCATTGTTTGAAACCTTAGAAATTGAATCGCGTTTGTTTAGTTCTTGCTTAAATTTTAGATTATAAAATCACTCAATCTTGTAATCTCAATAACACTTGTATTTAACTGAAAGTATTGGAAAAATCAAGTTATTCTAATTGTGAGTCTCTGTGGGTAGATACCCAGCTCTTAATAAGACCTACTTCAATACTTAAACGACCACGTACACTTGCGTGTGCGATTTGGGCACAACAAGTTTTTGGCGCTGCTGCGGGGACTTTAGAATTAGAAATCATTTGATTTGTCTAATTTTTGAACTTAAAAAGCAAGTGTTAACAACTTGATCTTAGCAATTCATTTTGTAGGTTGTGTTGAATTTCCAAACTAGAAGACGATCATGACTTGGTAGAGCCTTTAGCTGAACGGGAAAGATACGTTCATTATCGGAGAAGGCAAAGACGACTCACTTACCCAGTCCCTCTTGTTGCTAGTGAACTAACAACTCCTGCAGCAAGAGTTGAGCGAGAAGAACCTGCACTAATGACTGAGATGAAAGTAAGAGACGTGGCAATCCTACATACCACCAATGTGACTTCATGTATTCAGAAACTTGAAGCTGGTGGAAGATTTGAACTGAAGTAGAGTATGTTGCAGCTATTGCACATAAATGGACAGTTCACTAGTTTATCGCACCGAGCATCCAACAGTCCATATCTAGAATTTCCTCGAGATCAGTGATACTTACACTCCAGCTGGAGTGAATGTAGATTACGCGGGGATCACTTTATTTCCCTTTTCTCTACTGGGAAAGCAAAAATATGGTTTAATTTTGAGCCCGCTAACTCCATTACCTCATGGGACGATCTTGCACAGAAGTTCATTATTAGATTTTTCCCATCTGGGAGAGAACTTGTACCAGGCTTAGGACGGGTTTAAATCGATGTTGATGAGCTGTCCGCATCATCATCAGGCTAACTAGGTGTTGGTCCATACTTTCATTGAAGGATTGGAGCATAACACCAAGATTTTACTTGATTCAGCTGCATGTAGATAAGCTTTGGATAAAACTTATGCCGAGTAATTCACCCTGTTGAACATGATTTCACAAGTTAACCCCGAGTGGAACAGAGGAGGAGCTAAACCCATGATACAGAAAACTGCTGGAATGTTGGAGGTAGATGCAGTGACTGCCTTAACTGCACAAATTGGTGCAATGCAGAACATGATGAACACTCACTTCAGCAACGTATTAGTGGGACAACAACCAACTCAGGTGAATACGATCCAACAACCATCGACTTGGTGTAAATTTTGCGGACAAGGTGATCATAGTGTAGAGGTATGTATTGCAAACCCGTATTCTATAAATTTTGTAGGAAATGCACAACGAGGAGGCGGCCATCGGAACTATGGAAACTCCTACAATCCTAGTTGGTGGAATCATCCAAAAAAATTTGGGTAGGTAATCTGAATCAGGCCCAAAGGCCAGAATAAATATAGACCTCAGGGGAATGCACATGGGTATCAACAACAGGCCCGACGGGAGCAGCCCAATAAGCAGCCAAATAACATGAGCATAGAGGAGATGTTGAAGAAGATCATGGCTGATCAAGCTCAGTTAGCTGCTGATGTTAGAAATAATCAATTAGCTACCCAGAACCTGGAGAAACAATTCGGGAAGTTTGCTAGTACCCAAAACTCACGTCTGCAATAAGGGTTACCGGGAAACACTAATCCTAATCCCAAGCAAGTGATTGCGGTAGGTACACGCAGCGATTTGCAGTTAGAGGAGTTGGCTCCCAAGAAAAGAAATGTTGAATCTGCTAGCAAGAAGAGTGAACCCAAGAAAAGTGAGGTTGTTGCACAAGAAGAAAGAGTGCAACCAATAGTGAAACCAGCTCCTCCATTCCCTCAGAAGTTGAAAAAACTGAAGGAGGACGAATGTTTTGGGAAGTTTCTCTCTCTTCTAAAGCAAGTTCATATTAATTTGCCATTGGTAGATGTTTTGCAGGGTATACCAAGGTATGCAAAGTATGTGAAGGAGATCGTGGCAAACAAGATGAGGTTGACTGAATATGAGACTGTAGTACTTACTGATGAAGAGTGCAGCTTCCGAATCCAAAATAAGTTTCCCACCAAACCGAACGATCCGGGTAACTTTACGATTCAGATCACTATAGGGTAGTGCATCCATGCGTGAGGATTATGTGACCTAGGAGCTAGTATAAACTTGATGCCAACATCGTTGTACAAAAAGTTGGGGTTGGGTAGTCCTAAACCTACCACCATTATCTTGCAGTTGGCAGATAGATTTGTTGCTAGGCAAGAGGGTGTTGTAGAGGATGTCTTAGTGCAAGTGTGATCTTTGATATTCCTAGTAGATTTTGTGGTGCTAAATTTTGAGCAAGATCCTGAGGTTCCATTCATATTGGGGAGACCTTTCTTGGCTACAGGGAGTGCTATGATAGATATAACATTTGGGCAACTTACTATGTGGGCACATGACAAAGTGGAGGTATTCGATGTTTATAAGGCGGTGAAACTCCCAGTCGTGTATGAAGAGTTTTCTGCAATAACGGTGATAGATCTTAAAGCAAAAGCTCGATATATTGCATCCAAGGACTCGTTGGAGTGTGTTATAGTGGGAGATGATATCTATGGGGATGCGAAAGCACATGAAATGGTACAATTCTTGGATGTGTCAAGTGTGGGCAAGTCAAGAGATCACTGTGAGCCTTTGAACAGGGTGTTGGGTCCTCCACCCAAATATTCCATCGAAGAAGCACCCAAGCTGTAGCTTAAAACATTGCCAGCCCACCTCAGGTATGCATATTTAGGTGAAGATAAGACCTTACCAGTTATTTTGTCTGCAGCCTTATCTGAATCACAGGTGGAAGTAGCATTGAGTATATTGAGGAAGAGAAAAATGGCTCTAGGTTGGCAAATGTCTGACATTCACAGCATCAGTCCCGCATTGTGCATGCACAAGATTTACATGGAGAAAGGGCATAAGCTGAGTGCAGAACACCAACGGAGATTGAACCCAGTAATGAAGGATGTGGTAAGAAAAGAGGTGATCAAGTGGTTAGATGCAGGGATTGTGTACCCCATATTTGACAACAAATGGGTGAGTCTGGTACAGTGTGTGCCCAAGAAGGGTGGAATGACGGTGATCACAAATGAGAAGAATGAACTGATCCCCACAAGGACAACAACTGAGTGGCGTATGTGCATGGACTACAAGAGGTTGAATGAGGCCACCAGGAAGGACCATTATCCGGTGCTATTTATTGATCAAATGTTGGATAGACTGGTGGGGTAAAAATATAATTGCTTCATGGATGGCTACTCAGGTTATAATCAGCTATTCATTGAACCAGAGGATCAGGAGAAAACTACCTTCACTTGTCCGTATGGCACCTATGTGTTCAAACATATGCCGTTCAGATTATGCAATCCTCCGGTGACAATCCAGAGATGCATGATGACAATCTTTCATGATATGGTGGAGGATTTTGTTGAGGTGTTTATGGAAGACTTCTTAGTGTTTGGTGAGTCTTTTGACCTTTGTTTGACTAATCTTGACAGGGTCCTTGCAAGATGTGAAGAGACAAATTTGGTTTTGAACTGGGAGAAGTGCCACGTCTTAGTTCGAGAAAGGATTGTATTGGGGCACAAAATCTCAAGAAATGGGGTGGAAGTTGATAAAGCCAAGGTGGAAGTCATTGAGAAATTGCCACCACCCATCACTGTGAAGGAAGTGAGAAGCTTTCTGGGACTTACTGGGTTCTACAGAAGATTCATTAAGGACTTTTCCAAGACTACAAGACCCATGTGCAACCTATTGGAAAAAGAGGTGGAGTTTGTATTTGATGAAAGTTGTTTGCAGGCATTTGAGCTATTGAAGAAGAAGTTGATAGAAGCTTTTATTCTGATTGCTCCTAACTAGGAGCTTCTATTTGAGCTCATCTGTGATGCCAGTGATACAACAGTTGGTGCAATGCTAGGGAAGTGTAAGGAGAAGATGTTTCATTCCATCTAATATGCTAACAAGACATTTGATGCAGCTCAATCGAACTATACTGTCACGGAGAAAGAGATGCTAGCTTTAGTATTTTCCTTTGATAAATTCAGGTCGTACTTGGTAGGCACCAAGGTTGTTGATTACACTAACCATGCTGCAATTAGGTATTTTTTCAACAAGAAGGATGCAAGGTTGAGGCTAATTAGATGGATATTTCTCTTGTAAAAGTTTGATCTAGAGATTAAAGATAGGAGGGGGACTGAAAACTAGATAGCTGATCATCTGTCTAGATTAGAGGACTCATCTCATGTGAGGAATGAAGGACATATTCGCGAAGAGTTCCTCGACAAGTAATTACTTGCCTTGGACCTTGCTCAAGTACCCTGGTATGCTGATATTGTGAACTTTATGGTGAGTGGTTTATTTCCACCAGGAGCCTCTACATACCAAAAGCAGAAGCTGAAGTATGTGGCATATTTTTATATATGGGATGGGCCATTCTTATTCAAGTAGGGACCTGATCAAATGGTAAGAAGGTGTATAGCTGAACATGAGGCATTGCAAGCGTTGGAAAGTTGTCATTCTTCACCATATGGTGGACACCATGGAGGCGAGCGCACAACGCATAAGGTATTGCAATCTGGATTCTTTTGGCCTACTTTATTTAAAGATGTTGCACTTTTTGTGAAAGGCTATGGTCAGTGTTAGCGGATGGGCACTATCTCGAGAAGGCATGAGATGCCATTGAGCAACATCCTCGAAGTTAAGATCTTTGATGTATGGGGATAGACTTCATGGGACCATTCCCATCTTCCAATGGAAATTAGTACATCCTAGTGGCAGTGGACTATGTGTCCAAGTGGGTAGAGGCAGTTGCGCTACCATCTAATGATTCAAAGGTGGTAGTAAAGTTCATCAAGAAGCATATCTTCACCAGGTTTGGAACTCCGAGTGCCATGATAAGTGATGGAGGTACTCATTTCATCAATAGTTCAGTGCGGAATCTGTTGGCAAAATATGGAGTGAGACACAAGGTAGCGACATCGTATCATCCCTAAACTAGTGGGCAGGTGGAAGTGTCCAATAGGGAAGTAAAGCAAATTCTACAAAAGTCTGTGAATGCCCAAAGGAAAGATTGGGCTGAAAAGTTAGATGATGCTTTGTGGGCATACAGAACTGCATACAAGACACCGATAGGGACTTCTCCTTATCCAATGGTGTTTGGAAAAGCTTGTCACCTACCAGCTGAATTGGAGCATAAAGCGTACTGGGCAATCAAAAAGTTAAATTTGGATTTTGAGCTGGCAGGAAAGAAAAGGATAACACAGCTGCACGAGTTAGAGGAATTCAGGCTCCACGCATATGAGAATGCCAAGATATACAAATAAAAGACTAAGAGGTGGCATGAAAAGCATATTGTGTTGCTATTTGATTTAAGATTGAAGTTGTTCCCTAGAAAACTTCGGTCTAACTGGAGTAGACCGTTTGAAGTTGTGAGGATGACCCAACATGGAGTTGTGGAGCTAAAAAACAAGGATAAGAGCTCAACTTTTCTCGTGAATGGACAATGAGTGAAGCACTACTTTGGGAATGATGTTGATCTTGAGCAAGAAGTGCTCACATTGAATGACGAGTGAGTCATAAGCTGGGTCGTGACGCGACGTTAAATCAGGTGCTGCACGGGAGGCAACCCATGTCCCCTTATAATAGTTAGGATTTTTTTTATTCTTTTGTTTTGTTATTTTAATTCATAGGAATTAGAATAACAAAAAAAGATATATCAAGAAAAGAACAAATATATGAGTCATGCCACGACCAAAACTAAGGCGCTGGATGGGAGGAAACCCATCATGTCTACACTAATAGGTGTTGTGCTTAAAATGTGCCGAGAACAAGTTTGGGAAACCACTGCGCATCGCGGAGGTGGCCATGAAACTTGGATTCGACGTGAATGAAATTTCTCATCGAAAATTGAGGCAGAACACTCTGTAATGGGACAGCATCGCGGAGCTGGGGTGAATTTCACCTCGCTTGGAATTAATTTTCCAGGGTGAGGTAGAATAGTCTGTGACCGTCCCGCATCGCGGAGAGTGCCCAAATTTTTGGTTCGACGTGAAACTGGCTTTTCAGTCAAAAATAAAAAAGCCACGTAATAATCTCGCATAACAGAGACTGGCTATATTATTTATTCCACCAGGAACTAATTAATTTATTAAGGTAGAGGACTCCGTGAAGGCCCCGCGTCGCGCTTACAGGTGAGTATTTTCATTTATTCATTAAAAAGACAGGTTTTACCCGTCTGTCTTCAAAATACCCGACCCACGCCCTTTTATTTTCCAAATTCCCGTCCCCAAACCCGACTTTTCTCCCAAATTCCCTTCTCTCTTCGCAATTATTCTCCCTCCCTTCTCCCCCTGTAAATTTTCGTGGTTCAATCCGTAATGCGACGCAAATTCCACATCCGCTTCTCTCATTTTCCATCTCCTTCAACATCTCAGGTATGTTCTCTGCTCTACTTTCTCGTGATTAACAGTCATTGAAGAAGGGTGGTGCTTTTTTGGTATATTTGTAATCAATGGGTAGTCATGGTTGCGATTTGTGGTGAAAGTGAAGTATTATATGTGTTTTATAATGGGTAGTTCGAAGTCTTGAGTAGAACTAACCTAGTGTTGATTACAATTAAGCATAGGGTGATTTCGGGGTTGGAAGTACATGTTTGGAAATCGTATTGGGTTTGGTCACTTGGCACAGATTGTTTGGTTTCTAAATTTTGTTGGGTATTTTGAATTTTGGAGTAGAAATTCCCTTTGCTTGCTATTGTTTGAGTCGTGTTGCAGATATGGTTGTTCGAATGTGTTAGTATGACAAAATTAGGTGGTGATGGTTGAACAACACTGTTTGTTCATGGATATATATGTGGAGTGAATTCTTGAGTAACACTAAATGCTTATTGATATGTTGATTGGTGCGTGTGGGTCTAAATCATAGTGTTGAGGTTAAGTGTGTATAACTGACATTGTGGTGCCTTCACCTTTGGGAAGTCTGAATACCAAGGATGAATCACTACATGAAATAAGTGTGTGGTGACCTCTCCAACTCACCCACAACTCATTACGTTTTGTATGTGCTTGGGCTGAATTAGATTATGATTGCAGGTAACTATGTCAGGCACTCAAAGACCTGGGAAGGAAGTCACAACCTCTAGCTAGAGGAAACGTGTCCGGAGTGGCGGAATGTCCCTCCCGCACCTGCAGTATCCAAGGGTCAAACCAGGTGGTTCGGGGTGCGAGCCATGGCCAAAGAAGGAAACATATGGTGGAAGAAGCACACCGAAACAAAGTATGTCTCTGATGTGTGCATTGACAGAGATAGCTTAGCACGGGAGTTTCCTCGGATACTGAGGCAGATTCAAGAGTTGCAAATGGAGTTCATTTTCGCAGAGCCGAGTGAGTGCAGCCTGCACATGGTTTGTGAGTTCTACGCCAATTGGGAAATGGAATCGAGATCTCATTTTGTTAAGGTGCGGGGTGTGGATGTCACTCTCACTCCTGCGGTTCTCAATGAGCTAGTTAGCACGTCACCGGATGCCGATCCACTTGTGCTTATAGGGCGGAACATCCGCCCACATATCGGGCTATTAGGCACACTCTTTGCGGCCCTCAGTCCATTGTGTAGTGGACCAAACACAGCGGGAAGAGATATCATCAATATCTACCCTACGCACACATGCTTAGGGAGGCTCGGGTTTGGCTCAAAATAGTGATGAATTGTTTGATACCCGGGCTATATTACACGGATATCACCCAGGACAGAGTGTGTCTGTTCTACGCTTTGATGTCACCTACAGAGTTGAACATAGGGGCGGCATTGAAATCGGCAATGAGGAAGGCTCGTGTGCAAAAAGGGCGCAAATATGCATTTGGTGGTCTTATTACTAGACTTTGTCGAGCTGCAGGTGTTTCAGAAGAAAATTTGGATTACATGGCACCACTATTCCCAACACCGGTGGATATCACGAGGACTAAGGGGCCTGACACTGAGTTCGGACCAACACTTACTACCGTAGAGCGCCATAGACGTGATTAGCTGATCATGACCAGGATGTATGGGTTGGAGATGTTGCACCACTAAAATGGCTGTCGGGCGTCGACTGATGTGCAACTGGGACGTCGAGAGAAGGTACCCGCTAAACTTCCATGCAAAGACCCTATTTGGCATCGGTCCTGTGTTTCATGAGCCGGTGGATGATGACATCCCAACCTATGAGGAGAGACTGCGCACTAGGTCAGATGTGGAGTCTGAATTATATGAGGAGGTTGGCCCTATTCATGTCGGTGATGAAGCCGACGACGGGGGAGACCCTTTGGAGGACTGATCAGGGAGTGTTTCACATTACTTTTGTACTAAATTTTGTGATTTTGTGAAGCACTGGAGACAGTGCTAATGTTTAAGTGTGGGGTGAGGGTGAAATTATCTCTGGTCTGTATATATTAATGAACACTGGTAGTGTCATATGTCCGTCTTTTATATTTTCTATTTTGTTTTTATTTGGGTTCCTTGGAGGTTGTTTTCGATTCATTGGCCAAGGAAAGTCCCTTTAAACCGTACAAAATACAAAAAGATTTTGTCTTCTTAGGATTGGCTCAGTCGTTGTAGTTGAGTCGCATTGCCCAATGATAAATGGATGACGACCATCCTAAGGGCAATTTTTGCATTGAGTCTTAGGTTGGTATGTGCTGAAGCATGAAATTCCGAAAGGAGACTGTATGAAATCATGATTGGAAGTTGATGTATGAATGCATTTGAATTCTTGTACTTGGGTTTAATGACTGCAACTTAAGCTTAAATAGGACCTTGTGCATGAACTGATTGTGTTGTTGTGATTGATCCATCTTGAGTAGAACTTGTGTTATGAGCGGTGAGGTATTGTAGTATCCATGTAATGCATCTGAGTCTAGAACTTTCCCGACATGTTATTGAAGAGAAATGAAAGTATTGCTCTGCTTAAAAAATGATAATAGGCCTTCTTTGCTTTGTCATGAGAATGTTAGCCTTTTCAGAAATAATATCCCTAGTATAGCCCCGTTGAGCTTGTTTGCCTCGATTTTGTTCTAACCTACGTAATTGAGCCGAATCCCTTTTATTGATATTGTCAGTTTGATCCCAAAGTAATCCCTAATGCACTATGTTAAGATGAAAATAGGAAAACAATTGTGAGACTAAATAGGGTGGAAATGGTTGGTTTTGTGGGGAAGAAAGAAAAGAGGTAGGAAAAATAATGCCCTATAAGATCCTAAATCTATGATTGTCCCTGATCCTTTGGACATTGTGCACTTCGACTAAGGTTTAAAGCCTAAGTTGAAGGTGTCTAACTCAGAGATTACCTTAATAACGGCCCTGGTCCTTACAACGACAATGTGCACCTTAACTCGAGAGAAATCTTAAAGTTGAGGGTGGCTATTGTTAAGTGTCAATATATATATATATATATATATAAATAAATAAATAAGGGGATGTGCAGAAAAGAAAGGCAAGGTTGGAAGTACTAGTGGGAAAATATGCAGAAAGGGGGGCCAAAGAAAGGAAAAAGTTGTGAATGTAGCAAGAAAATCGAAATAGGTGCATTAGGGAGGATAAATCACTAATTTTACCTAAATGTATCCTACCTTACCTCAACCTTGCATTACAACTTGTAAAGTCCTGTTTGATTATCGGCAGAGCACGATTAATTAGTAGAGATGTACATAATGGGCAAGCTTATGGTTCTCAATGCATGCATGTATGATGTCTTTGTTGAGTGAGAGTGTGTTATGTTTGTAAAGTCCTTAAACTATATTCAATTTGCTATGTTGAGTGTGCAGACTATTCTTTTGATTGAGGGGCACTTGTTGTATGAAAGATGGGTGATGTGTAATGGTGCACACGAACTTTATTGCGTTGGTTGCAAAAGGTTATCAAGTCAATACTTGAGTGTATGATGTATGAAGGTGGGCAAGGCCTATTGTGAATAAGAACATGCTTGTTTTAACTGATTACAGATCCTTAAAAGGAAGTGGCGGATGCACAAATACCATAGTAGGGAGTCTAGGTCTAGGATTAGTTAGTAAGTTGTTTGCGGACGAACAAAACTCTAAGTGTTGGGTAGTGATCTTAGGCGTATTTATATGCCTAGGAACCAAATAATACCCATATTTAAGCCGAGTTTGGAATTATTTTATATTTATTTATAGTTGTGTCAAGTCTTTTCTTTGCATATATGCTGACCAACATGATTAGTTGTGTAGGTAAGCTTGAATGAAGAAATGAGCACTAAAACTGGCATTAGAAAGCACGAAAGGATCCAAGTCATAAAGCAGCAAGAAAGGAGAAAAGAAGAAAATGATGAAGGAAAGTTTGTATCCTCTCCACGTCGTGGAGAGGGATTTTTCCTTTTGATTCGTGAAATGCAAATTGGAGACAGAGTGGTCTGTGGAGTAGCCGCGTCGCGGAAAAGAGTTAATTGCCATGAAACAAATCAGAGAAACGCCTCCGCATCGTGCCTTAGTGTGCCAGTTTTGGCTGTTTTGACTTAACTATAAATAGATTAATATTTTATTTTATTGAACATTCTTTTTCTGGGTTTTGGAGAACAGCGATTTGGAGAGCTATTTCATCAGTTTTTAGGGTTCTTTCCTAACTCTTCTATTTTCGATCTATTTATGATATTTAAACTTTGCTTGATCAAAATTACTAGAATGAGTAGCTAAGTTCCCTAGTTCTAGGGCAGTGGCTACATGATGATTGTAACTTATTGAGTTTTTATGGATTGCCATTAACTATCATATGAATCTCTCTTATGTTCTTGTTTTTCGTATTTCATGTTTGATAACCATTGGAATAAACATATTGTCTGAATTGAACTCGGGAGACGAATAAGAGGATTGAACGTGGGACATGAGGAGCATGATTTTCTCTAAATAATTGGAGTTAATTTGTATCTAGGATAGGAATATACCTAGAAACCTTGCTTGGTCATCATACAGGAAGAAATCGTAATTTTTTTATAATTGGTCCAACCTATCCCCGCTCAACGATGTAGTTAGGTTGTCATTTATTGTAGGCGATAAGAGGTCGGGAGACCATAATCATACATTTAACCCTGTGATCATTGATTCGATAGTTGATGAGTATCCGTTTTACAAAATAATGTGCATGATTCCTGAATTGAGCTACATCCCTGGACCTTACCCAATCATTGTTTGAAACCTTAGAAATTGAATTGAATTTCTTTAGTTGTTGTTTAAATTTTAGATTACAAAATCACTCAATCTTGTAATTTCGATAACACTTGTGTTTAACTAAAAGTATTGGAAAAATCAAGTTATTCTAATCGTGAGTCTCTATGGGTATGATACCCGACTCTTAATAAGAGCTACTTTAATACTTGAACGACCACGTACACTTGCGTGTGCGATTTGGGTGCAAAACCGACATAAACCATGTGAGCTATAACATGGAATCCGGTGTGTTTTCTATGCCGAAAAATGGAATAATTAAATTTTTTGTTATTTTTCTGAAAGTTATGAAAAAGAGTAAAATTTTGATCATTTTTTGTTTTGATATTCTAAGGTCATTGGTGTAGTTAGAGAATTTTTTGAATTGTTTTGATATACTTTTCTTGATTTTTTTATGTTTCGTACATTTACGAGGAAAAATTAACTTTTTTATTCTTTTTCGGACAGTTACAAAAAATAGTAAAATTATGATCATTTTTTTGTTTCGATATTCTAAGGTCATTGGTGCAGTTTGAGAATTTTTTGAGGTGTTTTGATGTATTTTTCTTGATTTTTATATGTTTTGTACATTTACGAAGAAAAATTATTTTTTTTGTTATTTTTCGAACTGTTACAATAAAGAGTAAAATTTTGATCATTATTTTTGTTTCAATATTCTAAGCTCATTGGTGCAGTTTGAGATTTTTTTGAGGTGTTTTAATGTACTTTTCTTGATTTTTATATTTTTCTGACATTTACGAGGAAAAAATAATTTTTTTTAATTTTTCAGACAGTTGCGAAAAAGAGTAAAATTTTGATCATTTTTTGTTTCGATATTCTAAGGTCATTGGTGCAGTTTGAGATTTTTTTGAGGTGTTTTGTTGTAGTTTTCTTGATTTTTATATGATTCGTACATTTACGAGGAAAAATTAAATTTTTGTTATATTTCGAACAGTAACGAAAAAGAGTAAAATTTTGATCACTTATTTGTTTCGATATTCTAAAGTCATCGGTGCAGTTTGAGAATATTTTGTGGTTTTATGATGTAATTTTCTTGATTTTTATATGTTTCGTACATTTACGAGGATTTTTTTTTCCAGACAGTTATGAAAAAGTGTAAAAATTTTATCATTATTTTATTTCGATATTCTAATGTAAATGGTGCAGTTTGAGATTTTTTGGAGGTTTTTTTTATGTATGTTTCTTGATTTTTATATGTTTTGTACATTTACATAGGAAAATTAATTTTTTTGTTATTTTTCGGACAGTTACGGAAAAGTTTAAAATTTTGATCATCTTTTTGTTTTGATATTCTAAGGTCATTGGTGCAGTTTGAGAATTTTTTGAGGTGTTTTACTATATTTTTGTAGATTTTTATATCTTTCGGATATTTACGAGGAAAAATTAAATTTTCTGTTATTTTTCGGACAGTTATGAAAAAGTGTAAAATTTTGATCATTTTTTGTTTTGATATTCTAAGGTCATTGGTGCAGTTTTAGACTTTTTTGAGGTGTTTTGATGTACTTTATTTGATTTTTATATGTTTCGTATAGTTACAAGGAAAAAATATTTTCTTGTTATTTTTTCAGACAGTTACGAAAAAGTCTAAAATTTTAATCATTTTTTTGTTTCGATATTCTAAGGTCATTGGTGCAGTATGAGAATTTTTTGATGTGTTTTGATGTACTTAATTTTCATATGTTTTGTACATTTACGAAGAAAATTTAATTTTTTTGTTATTTTTCAGACAGTTACGAAAAATAGTAAAATTTTAATCATTTTTTTGTTCGATATTCTAAGGTCATTGGTGCAGTTTGAGAATTTTTTGAGGTGTTTTGATGTACTTTTCTTGATTTTTATATCTTTCATACAAATTTCGAGGAAAAATAAATTTTTTTTGTTACTTTTCGAACATTTACGAAAAAGAGTAAAATTGTGATCATTTTTTTGGTTCGATATTCTATGGTCATTGGTGCAGTTTGAGAATTTTTTGAGGTGTTTTGTTGTACCTTTCTTGATATTTATATGTTTCGTACATTTACGAGAAAAAATTAAATTTTTAGTTATTTTTCGGATGATTACAAAAAAGAGTAAAATTTTGATCATTTTTTCGTTTCGATATTCCAAGGTCATTGGTGCAGTTTGAGAATTATTTGAGGTGTTTTGATGTACTTTTCTTGATTTTAATATCTTTCGGACATTTTGATGTTTCCCTAATCAAGACATAACTTCCAATTTGAGTGTCGACGATCGTACATTAGTAAAGTAACCCAACCAAGGGTTGGGGTTGAGTCCCAAGGGAGTGGTTTTGAGTATGAATAGAAAAATAAAATTTAGTTCTAATTAGTCATAGCTATAAACATTATCGAATATAAACAT
The DNA here is from genome assembly GCA_029582545.1 of Solanum lignicaule. Classification (NCBI taxonomy): domain Eukaryota; kingdom Viridiplantae; phylum Streptophyta; class Magnoliopsida; order Solanales; family Solanaceae; genus Solanum; species Solanum lignicaule. Next base: position 22,152 of record JAJOOF010003010.1, read on the forward strand.
ACTAAATCTAAAGGGGGTGACGCAAGTGTCAATTATCAATGGGGTTTTTTGTATTAATTAACCATTACAAACAACGAAAATATACGAAAACTAGATAGAGTAACGGGATTCTTGGGATGTGATAGGAATACGGGATAAACTAAACTGTCGGGTACATGCTTTTGATAGTAAATTGTTGAGTATTTGTGACTAGGCAAGACTATAGTGGGGGTAAATTCTCTCTCGAGCAACTTTCCCCGAATCGACTCGCTTTCTCTCCAACACCGAGTTGCCGCTTTAAGCACAGCCTCCGCCTTAGCCCATTCACTCTCTCGAGCTGAATGTCTGGGAGAAGGACTAGGATTCACTCTCTCGAGCTGAATGTGTGGGAGAAGGACTAGGATTCACTCTCTCGAGCTGAACCCATGTCGACCCATTACCACCGGCCATCAATTTAGTAGTCCTAGTTTTACGACCTCTCTCTCTCGCAAGCCGAAAACACTAAGATGAAATCGTATTTGCAACTACAACTCCATTAAGTTCATACACAACTACTAAATGAAATCACATTTAAACAAAAAATAAACCATCAACAAGCAAGACTTAACAGATAATCTAACCCATATTCACAAAATCACACCCCAAGAATTGGGGTTTTAGCTAGACATGTAAAAGAGATAAAATCGATCGCGTCGCAAGTTTGACTCTATTTGGGTAATTGTTGATAGACTAACAAAATCAGCCCACTTCTTACCAGTCAGGGCTACTTTTACGGCCAAAGACTATGCAAGGCTCTATATTAAGGAGATTGTTAGGCTACACGGTGTCCCAGTATCTATTATCTCTGATAGAGGAACACAATTCACCGCTAACTTCTGGAAGTCCTTCCAGAAAGGATTGGGGACACAGGTTAATCTTAGTACTGCCTTTCACCCTCAGACAGATGGCCAGGCAGAGCGCACAATTTTGACACTCGAAGATATGTTACGGGCGTGCACGCTAGACTTCAAGGGGAGTTGGGATGACCACTTACCTCTTATAGAGTTCGCATACAATAATAGTTATCATTCCAGCATCGGGATGACACCTTATGAGGCTTTGTATGGGCGAAAATGTAGATCCCCCATTAGATGGTTCGAGGTAGGTGAGTCAGGGTTGATTAGACCCGACTTAGTACAGCAGACAGTGGAGCAAGTCAAGTTCATACGGGAGAGGTTGCTAACAGCTCAAAGCCGACAGAAGTCATACTCAGATGTGCGACGAAGGGACTTAGAGTTTTGCGTTGATGACTTGGTATTCTTAAAGGTCTCGTTTATGAAGGGTGTTACGCAATTTGGCAAAAATGGAAAGCTTAGTCCAAGTTTCATTGGGCCATACCGGATCCTTCGAAAGGTAGGACGAGTGGCTTATGAGTTAGAATTGCCTTCGGGGCTAAAATCTGTTCATCCAGTTTTCCATGTATCGATGCTACGAAAGTGTGTAGGAGACCCTTCTCAGGTTGTCCCAGTTGAGGATGTTCAGATCACAGAGGAGTTGTCCTACGAGGAAACTCCAGTTGCTATATTAGATCGGCATGTCCGTAAATTGAGGACCAAAGAGGTGGCTTCGGTTAAAGTATTGTGGAGGAATAAAAATAGAGAAGAGGTGACCTGGGAGGCTGAGGATGGCATGAGGTGCAAATATCCTCACTTGTTTTATACCCCAGGGTGATGTCATATCAGTTTATATTAGGGCAGTAAGGTAAGATACCTATATATATATATACTATTGCTTATTATTATTATTGTGGTTGTCGTTGTATATCTACTCGCACTATTGTGGTGGAGCTATAACGCTCAGCTATTTATGTTGTCATGTGAGACGCCTAGGTTAGAAATTTTGCATTTCAGGTTCCCGGATAGTGACATTTACAAAGGATACACTGCCTAAATTCTGGCAATCCTAAGGACTGAACAGTGTGCCTCAGATTTTTCATTCGAGGACAAATGTTTCTAAGGGGGGAGGAATGTAACACCCCGACTTTTCAAAACGTCTAAATTAACTCGTATCTTCGTGGAAAGACAAGGAGGGTGAGTAATAAATTAAAAATGATGTGTTATGTGATATTTTAAGTGTTCAAGTGTTGTATCTCAAGTTTTGAAGTTAGGTAAGTGGCAAAATAAAAGTTGGCGAAAGTTACCGTAAATTCCTTTTTAAAGATTTAATTGAAATTTGAGTCAAATGTCTCGGATGTTTTATCCCAATCTATTAAGAGTTATGGTCCCCGCAAGCTATGAAATCGAAGGTCTATGAGTCTAGTTTCCAACGCATCAAACCGTTCGTTTGTACGACTTCAGAATAGAGAGATATTCGCATTTTCATAGGACTGCGCAAGCAGGCAGGTAAGGTGGGGCCCTAAGTAGGTGGAATGTTACATATATCTTCTCCTTCGACATTTTTCTTCATTTTTAAGCTAAAAACCAGAGGAATTAGAGAAACCCATTTCTAGGATCAAGTGAAGTATAGATTTTCTCGACTTAAGTCCTTGACGAAAGTTGTTCTACGCGTTGGGCTCATCATCGTGGTATAATTTGTTTTATCGATTGCGTAGCATATCACACTTTAGTGTTAGGACAGCAGGGGTTTGAACATATTTGAAGGTTTTGAGGTGAATTACGAAACTAAGATCGAGTATCGAGGGAGTTATGAGTTAAAGTCGTTAGGCCACGTGAATTTAGCGAAAAAGGTATGTTAAGGCTATTCTCTTCCTATGGCATGTTTCCTTGAAGCTTAGGAGCAATGTAATTGAGTTGTTATCATTGTTATACTTGTAGCCATTATTGTTGATTGTTGGCTGCTCAAGTGCATATAATCCTCTCTTATCAGGATTCTTATTCAGTAGTAGCATTCGTATGTTGGACACGACTTAGAGGCTATTTGTATAGGTTGCTTATAATTAAATTGCTCGCTTTTAGCTGTTGGATTGTTATTGTTGCCTTTGGGCTATTATGGTTAGCTGCGGGAATGTCTTCTATGCCTAGAAGGGTTACATTTTGCCTACAAGGCTATATGGACGGCTAAAATGGCAATGAGTTGCTTACGGGGCTATATTGATGCCTAGAAGGGCTATGAGTTGCCTACAGGGATATATATTGACGCCTAAGAAGGCTATGTGCTTCCTACAGGGCCATGTTGTTGCCTAAGAGGGCTATGAGTTGTCTATAAGCTATATTGATGTCTACAGGGCCTTTCATACTTTGTACATTATTTTGTACTGACGCCCCATTGCTATGGGGGCGCTGCATTCATGCATGCAGGTCCTGACAGACGATCGAGTAGACCTCCTCAGCAGCAGGATTGACTTTTATCTGGTTGGTCAGCCCCTTTCTTCCGGAGCTGCCAGAGTTGGGAGGTTTGTTACCTTTTGTTGTGTATATTCTCATGGGTAGGCTGGGGCCCTGTCCCACCAATCTTTACTACTCTTAGAGGCTTGCAGACTAGTGTGTGGCGTTTATAGCTATGTTATGGCCATGCTGGCCTATGTTGTTGGTTTGCTGAAGCTTGTGAGCTGTTTGATGTATTGTACTGATATTTACCTGCTTTTAGTTTTAGTATAGATATCATGGTGGCCTCGAGGCCCAATCAGGAATTCTGTGCTAGTTGGCTATTTATTTATATGATTTCTTGGGAGTAGCTATTTCCTTTATCGATCAGTTGACAGGGGCCTTGCCGGCCGAGGGCTTAATTATAAGCCGATATATACTTATTTGTTTTCGTGACTGTTTGTGGCTGTCAGGCGCTACTAGCAAATGGTTCAGCAGGGTCAGCTTGAGCCTGAGTTCTGGCATTAGGAGCCAGTTGCGCCCTTGAATCTGGGCGTGACATATAGTGTTTGAAAATGTGCTGTGAAGGACCCTTCAGCGAAGTTAGTCGGGATCGCCGATACATTCGGCAATCCGCCGTTTGGTCGATTTTTTCGCCTTCCTGCTATAGCCTTTAGCCTCTTCGCATTTTGAGTCGTTGGGAGATATGGTACTGCTTCGCGGAACTATTCGGTGACACGCCAACTACTCCATTTCATCGCCAACTGGACCTTTTCCTTCATGGCTTAGCGCACTAGAACAAAAGGCGATCCCCAGGCCGATCGGCGACTCGCCAACTGGGCTCGGCGATCTTCAACCGCCTTATTACTTCTTGCTAAGTAATGTCCATGCTTTGCCTCAAACTCCTAATACCTAAAAATTAAGGAATTTCATCAGATATTGAGACAAAATTTGCATTTGAGGACACTAATTCTATCAAAATATAGCCCTAAATGAGTCCAAATTTTGGACTCATCACATTTATGAAGAAAAATTAAAATTTTGTTATTTTTCGGACAATTACGAAAAACTGTAAAATTTTGATAATTTTTTTGTTTCGATATTCTAAGGTCATTGGTGCAATTTAAGAATATTTCGAGGTATTTTGATGTACTTTTCTTAATTTTTATATTTTCATACATATACGAGGAAAAAATAAATTTTTTGTTATTTTTGGAACGGTTATGAAAAAGAGTAAAATGTTGATCATTTTTTCGTTTCGATATTGTAAGGTCATTGGTGCAGTTTGAGAATTTTTTGAGTTGTTTTGATATACATTTCATAATTTTTATATGTTTTGTACATTTACGAGGAAAAAATAATTTTTTTGTTATTTTTTGGACAGTTTTGAAAAATAGAATTTTTTTTTATCATTCTTGTGTTTCGAGATTCTAAGGTCATTGGCGTAGTTTGAGAATTTTTTGAGGTGTTTTGATGTATATTTCTTGATTTTTATACCTTTCGGACATATACGAGGAAAAAATTGATTTTCTGTTATTTTTCGAACAGTTACGAAAAAGAGTAAAATTTTGATCATTTTTTTGTTTCAATATTCTAAGCTCATAGGTGAAGTTTGAGAATTTTTTGAGGTGTTTTAATGTACTTTTTTTTTATTTTTATATGTTTCATATATTTACGAGGAAAAATGAAATTTTTTGTTATTTTTTGGACAGTTACGAAAAAGAGTAATATTTTAATCCTTTTTTTGTTTCAATATTCTAAGGTTATTGGTGCAATTTGAGAATTTTTTGAGGTGTTTTGATGTAATTTTATTGATTTTTACCTCAGACTACACAAAAGGAATACCGTGGCGAGCCAATCGAGTAAAAGGTGCAACAATAGTGGAGAAATCCTAACAAAACGCCTGTAATGTCCAGCCAGTCCAACGAAGCTCCTAACCTCAGTCATAGAAGTGGGCCTAGCCCAACCACGAATGACCTCAATCTTCGTCGGATCCACTATAATACCATCCTTGGACACTATGTGCCCCAGAAAGTCACAGACTCCAACCAAAACTCGCACTTTGAGAACTTGGCATAAAGCCGTTGGTCTCTTAGAGTTTGGGGCACAATCCTCAGATGTTTCGCATGTGCCTCTCTGCTCCGCGAATATACAAGAATATCATTGATGAAAACTATAACGAAGGAGTCCAGATAGGGTCTGAATACACGGAGCATCAAATCCATGAAGGTAGCAGGGGCATTAGTCAGCCCAAAGGACATCACTAGGAACTCATAATGACCACAGCGAGTCCTAAATGCGGTCTTAGGGATATCCACTGCCCTAATCCTTAGTTGATGGTACCCGGACCTCAAGTCGATCTTAGTAAACACAACATAGCCCTGGAGCTGATCAAATATGTTGTCAATGCGAGATAGGGGGTAACGGTTCTTTACCGTCACCTTGTTTAGCTGCTTGTAATTAATGCACATCCTTATAGACCCGTCCTTCTTCTTAACAAACAAAATGGGGGAACCTCAAGGAGATACACTGGGCCGAATGAATCCCTGATCCAGGAGACCCTGAAGCTGAATACCGAGCTCCTTAAGCTCTGCGAGGGACATCCGATAGGATGGGATAAAAATGGGCTTAGTGTTCGGCTCCAAGTTTATAGAAACGTCTATATCTCTCTCCGGGGGTAGGTTAGGCAGGTCAGTAGGGAATATGTCTGGAAACTCACAAACCACCGGAACTAAGCCAACTAAGGGGGCCTCACTAGATACATCATGTACATAAGCCAAATAGACTAGGTACCCCCAATTACTAACCTCTAAGCTTGAACATAAGAGATAATCCCAACCGGTGTGCGACTAAAAGACCCCTGCCATACCACCAGGGGTATGCCATTCATGGCTAAGGTAATGGTCTTGGCATAACAGTCCAAAACCGCATGATGAGGGGCTAACCAATCCATGCCTAGGATGGTGTCAAAATCAATCATATAAAGCAGAATGAGGTCCGCCCTGGTATCCTGCCCCTGTGGGGTGACCACAAAAGATCTACACACCTGATCCACTACTAAAGAATCTCCTATCGGAGTCGAGACACGCAACGGTGCTGCTAGAGGCTCAGGACTCACACCCAATCGGGGTGCAAAAAATATATAGATACAAAGGATTAAGTGGAACCGAGATCAAATAAAGCTGAAGCTGACTGCTAACATAAAGAAATCATACATGTGATAACATCATCCGACGCCTCGGCCTCGGCCCTCGCTGGTGCAGCATAGAAATTGCCCTAACGGCCTCCCCTCTGCATCACTTCTACCACCTGACCTGCCTCCCCGGGAGCTACCTCAGAAGCCCTACTGATCACCTCTACGGTCATGACCTTGGTCCCCGCCCCTGACTAGGGGTACTACTGCTACTGCTGGAGCTCACCGAGCTGTCTGGGAAGTGGAAGAACTAGCCCTACGCCTGGGGCAATCCATGGACCAATAGTATAACTCTCTACAATCATAGCACCCCTGGGAAGACCGGCCCGCAAAGTAGCGACCTTTACGACCTGTAGTACTCACATCTGAAGCCCTGGTACTCTGACCCGCTAAATGTGATGAACCAGTCTGACCTGAAGCAGCCAATGCCGTATCTCTCGCGTTCTGGCCTGCAATATAAGGAGGGCCACACTGACCAGAGGCATCCTGTTGGTGCTAATCACCCCCAGAAGACTGGAGTGAGGCCTGTACGGATCAGCTAGACTGACCTTGCTGGAACTGTTGCTGGGGCCAGGCCTAATAATCTTTGTACCTGTAATGGGGTCCACTGTAGCTACCCCAATGCCTGGCCCTCTTGTCACTGCCTTCTTGGGCCTCGCGACGGAACAGCTCGATGGAACGGGCGTGATCAAATATATCCAGAAAAGAATGGCCTGTTGTAACCAAAGAATGGGTCTCCATCCGCAACTGGGTCATTAGACCCGGAACAAAGCACTGGATCCTCTCCTTTTCCGTGGGTAATATCATAGTAGCATACCTAGAGAACTCTTGAAATCTCACCTCATACCCAGACCCTGTTCCAACCTCGAAAACTGATCGCAGAGCCTATCTCTGAGACTCCTGGGAACAAATCTAGCTAGGAAGGCCTCTGAAAACTCCATCCAAGACACTGGAGGAGACCGGGCTGGCCTAGTCTCCATATATGTCCGCCACCACTACTTGGCGGGTCTGTCAAGCTGATAGGCTGTGGAATATGCCCCTCGGTACTCCAACAAACTGAAGGCGTGCAATTGCTCACGGCAGGAAGTCAGAAACTCGTGGGCATCCTCTCCGACTGCCCCTGAGAACCTCGGTGGGGCTAATCTGAGGAAATATCTGAGCATTCTCTCCTCCTGGAATGGTATAACACCTCCTGCAACATCTGGTTGGGCGACAGGAGGCACTGGGGTTGGGTGCCCTCCTAGAATGGGAGCTTGAGGCCACTCCTGCTGTACTGGTGGAACTAGACGTGGCTGCTCCTGCTGTACTGGTGGAACTGGAGATTGTTTCGGGACTTGTTTTACACCCCCAAAATCTGCGAGCTGCTGGGCAATAGCTCCCTGAAGAGCAGGAGTCATGACTGGTGCGGCTAACAGCTGGGCTAAACCTGGACCCTCCGGCTGAGGGGGAATAGAGGCATCCTGAGGCTCCTCTATTGGGTCTGGAGCTATTCCTCAGTCCGGGGCAGGTGCTGGATTCCTACCCCTACCAGTGGTCGACCTCTAGGCTTGGTCGGGGCTCTATCTGCCACCTCAGGTGGATCGTCACCACCGGGGGCACCACGTCTATGAGCCATCCCTGTGAAAGACTGAAACAAGTGAGATTTTATGAAACCAATGAAACACGCACTGCACGAGATGATACAACATAAATAACGTTCCTAATGACATCCTGTAGACTCCCGAAGATAAGTCACGGATGTCTCCGCATCTATCTGCAGGACTCTACTAGACGCTAGCTCTGTACAAGTGAGACCAACGAACAACCTGGATTTGATACCAACTTGTCACGACCCAATTCCTCGAGCCGTGATGACACCTAGTATATCCCACCAGTAGGTAAGCCAACCGGAAACCCAGAATAGCTAGTAGTGGGTAAAAGAGCATAAACCAAGTGGCAAAAAAAATTACAACAAAAAGGAATAAGGCAAGCGTAAATAATACATACATAAAAACTGGATCCCTCCCAGAACCTGGAAGTCACAAGTACAGAGCCATACTAAGAGGACAAGTGTCAAAAGTGGACCAACATACAAAAATATACGCAACTACATAGGACACTTCTCAAGTACAAACGACAAAATATATGCACAGAAGGAGACAACGATGCTCAGGATGCTGTGCTCACCCTCACCTCCGAATGTTGGATGCTACTGGCTCGAATGGCGGCGTTGATGACTGGTGCTTGTTCCTACCTCACAAAAATAGATGCAGAGTGTAGTATGAATATGAGTGAAAAGATACCTAGTAGGTATATAGGCGGACTGAGTAAGAAAGGTAAAAGCAATAGGAAATGCTAGAATAAAACACAGATACAGGTCACGAACAAGAAAAGTAAAGGTATACACACGAGTGTAAGGCAAACAAACCTAAGGTGACTACTCTAACTGGCCCCCATAACCCCAGGAGGTACACTCGTGCGCAAATTGAAGTAAAAACCCGAATGGATCCCCTTAAGCCCGATAGGTACACAGAGAAGCTAAACTAAGACTAGAGGAGATTTGTAAACCCGAAGCATTACAAAAATGTCAGTATTCCTAAGCTATGAAAGAAAGGAAACACAGAGCTTAGACCTCGAACCGCGGGTGAGTCTACCTATAGAAGATACGCCGATAGAGCCGAAATTTGCAAGGGATAGCACAGAGCCCAGACCTCGAACCGCGGATGTCGACTGCCCGTAGATAAACTGATATAACCTAAGGGGGTAATTTGTATGTCGACTCCATTATAGGAGGGTAAATAGGCAGTAGCACGAAGAACAGAGCATGGACCTCGAACCGCGATTGAAACCTCCTATTAAGTTACCACGGCAGCGTAAACCTTCCAAATAATCCATCCAAGGATTCCCGTATCTAAAAGTCATGGGAAACTCTTCATAGCCATCTTTTATATCCTCTAACCATCTCACAGTAACAAGAAAACCGAACTGAAGCCGTATGTATCACTGAACGGGCCTGGAGGGCGGACGTCAATGCAGAAAGTTAGGATCATACGAGATTATAGATGTTAAGGCCCTACACCTGAGTCACTGCCGAGCTAAGGATCATCTATATCAGACCCAAGTCTGCTATATCAAACCCAAGTCTGCTATATCAAACCCAAGTCTGCTATATCAGTCTACCAGGACCTACGCCACTCAAAGTCACACCAGGGTGGAAATAATATAATTTATCGGCTTTGAACAATTGTGAGTCTATGGCATCACTAGTCTAAATCGAGACTAAGGCCAAACATGCTCCAATATAACTCATAAGTCAAAACTAGGCCAATCAAGGAAGCAATGATGATCAAATATAGCAATTCAAGTACCCGTTGAACCCAGAGACAACCTAAATATGAATTTTATCAAACATAGCATGCTAATCTAGTTCCCTACCCCAATGTTCATGCAAATCCACATACGCTCACACATTCAGACTCAATCTAAAAGAAAAGGGAAGTTGTAGCCTACCTGTAGGCCGAACATGCACACTCCAAACTACTCCGTCAGAGCTTTTCCCTTCCAAACAGCCTCGAATCGCTACCACGCTGTTGAAAATAGAATCACAACATCGTTACGGTCGTTTATACACTAAATTTGCAAGAAATGGAGGTAGACCAATTTCGGGGTAAAAAATGGGGAAAGTGGGACCCGCACCTGAAATTCCTGGAATTAACCCCAAAAATAGGTTCTAAATAGCTCCCCGAACTTGTGTTCCAAATTGGACCACAATTCGGGGCTCGAAACAGTCCACACACGAACAAGCAATGAAAAACCCAAAATTACGCTAAAAATGAACAACAATGGCAGCTGCTATTTACAAGAAATTACCAGAAACGAGTACCCAACTGCTGAAACCAACCACATCATGACGATCCTAAAACAAAAAAGTGAAACTAGATTCTCTTGAGTGTACCACACTTGATTTATATATTTCATTTCATTAAGTAGTGACGAGGCTACCTCAAATGATTGCAACATTATTCCTCCTCGAACCAATTGGTCAGCCACTCCTTTGTTCAGTGAGTCTAAACTCCAGTAAAAAGTATTGAAGTATCACATGACTCGGCAGCCCATGAGTAGGACATTGTAATAGTAACTTCTGAAACCTTAGCCAAGTTTCATGAATTGGTTCCCCTTCTACCCGCTTGAAGTTTTGGATGTTATCACATAATTTTACCATCTTTGAGGGTGGAAAGAAACTCATACAGAATGCCCTGGTGAGTTTCTCCCATGATAGAATAGAGTTTCTCGGTAGCTCTGCTAGCCATTTGGTTGCTTCCCTCATTAAAAAAAAAGGGAACAACCGCAGCCGAATTGATTCTTGCAAAATATCCTTGAGTGAGAACGGACTGCATATCTCCACAAAAGTTCCGGATATGCTCATGGGGGTTCTCATGATCAAACCCTCCAAATATTCTGTTTGCTTGCAAGAGTTGCAGCATTGTATTTGTCACATGGAATGCTGCATGATTCTCAATTAGAGGTAGGTGAATGGCACCTACGCCCCCAAATAGAGCTTCATTGGCGTGAAAGGCATCACCACCATCATTTTGGTGATCAAGTTGATTCACGATGCTTTCATTTGCACGCATCCCGTCACCTGATTACAATAACTCACAAAACAAGATTAAGTCTATTCGACTACAACACAAATAAATTGCAATTCAAACTTCAATAGATGAATTTGAAACACCACTTCCCAGCAGCGGCGCCATTTTGATTAACGTCTCAAGTACACCTCATCCGGTACTAAGTGTAGACGATTGAAATCTAGTATAAAACCCATAAAGTGAGTTGGGGTCGAACCTACAGGGAGCGGTAATTTCATGTATAAGGACACTTCTTCCAATACTAAGTGCCAATGACCGGTAGTCAGTAATATAACCCAACTAACTATGTTGGGGTCGAATCCCATAGGGAGTGGTACGTGCTTAAGATTCAAGAGCCAAGTGCAAATTTGTTCAAGTCAATCATAGGTAAAAACCTTTACGAAAAAAAGCATGGTTCAAGTTAAGGGGTAACACAAGTGTCAAATATGGGGTTTTTGATTTTAATTATCAACTACAACTGCAACAAATAATACTAAGGAACAAGTGAAGAGACGGGTTCTTGGGATGTGATTGGATTATAGGCTAAGGTAGACAAATGGGTGATTGCAACTGATAGTAAATAACTGTAAATCAGTGAATAAGATAGACTTTAGTGGGGATAAACTTTCTCTCAAACAATTTACCCCGAATCAAATTGGTTGCTCTCGAACACCAATAAGCAACAATTAAGAATAGCCTACGCTTTAGTCCATTATGTTCTCGAGCTGAATGTGTGGAAAAGGGTTTAGGATTCACTCTCTTGAGATGAGCCCATGACAACCCAATACCCACAGACCATCAAATCAGTAACCTTGGTTTTAAAACCTCTCTCTCGAGCAAGCCAAAAACATGAAGGTAGAGGTGCATTTGCAACTACAACCCTTTAAATTAAAGCATAATTACTGATTGAAATCACTTTTAAACAACATTTAAACTATCAATTAACAATACCCAATAGCTAAATCAGCCCATAATCAAATAATCACACCCCAAGAATTGGGGTTTTAGCTAGACGTCATAAAAAGATAAAAAATCATTACCAAATTGTGTTTCCATCAACTGGGTAAGATTAATTTCATCTTTAAAGGTTGAAGAATCTCAAAGATCCACTTCCAATTTCTCAAAAAATGGAAATCTTCAAAGCTAAGGAAATATTGTCTTCAAACTCTCAGTTCTAAAACATCAAAAACTGATTGATAAAATTAGATACTATGAAAACTGATACTAAACTAAGAATTTGAAAATGTATTTATAGTCGCCAAAAATATGTTGTGAAGGACCATTCGGTGCAATAAGTCGGGATTGCCGATCCACTTGGCGATCCGCCCTTTGGTCAATTCTATTGCCTTTTTGCTTTGGCCTTCAGCATCTTCAAGTTCTGTAACTTTGGGCGATCTAGCACTACATCGCGAAACCGTTCAGCGACTCACCGACTGCTTCTCTCTATCTCCGACTTGATTTTATCCTTCAGGGCTTGGCATACTGGAACTTTAGGTGAGATCATGGCCATTCGACGACTCTCCCAATGGGTTAGGCGATCATCATGCCTTCCTTTCTTCGTTCTTTCAGCTGCCTTGTTCCTTTTTGCTCATTATTGTCCATGCTTTGCTCCTCAATCCAAATACCTGAAAATCAAGGATTTACACAAGTTATTGGCACAAAATATGCATTTGAGGACACTAAATCTATTAAAATAACTCCCTAAATGAGTCCAAATCGTGGACTCATCAAGCGTCGCAAGTTAGAATTCAATTATGAAGTTATAAAAACAATTAGATCAGTTGTAGGAATGAAAGTTATCGAAAATACTTTAACTTGAGGGGTGGATATAAATGTAAAATTGGAAAGCTTTTGTCACCTCGTAAAGAAAGTAATTTCACACCACAAAGAAGAAACAATATAGAGAAAAGTTCTTGGGATGTGATCGATTATAGGAAAATTTTGCTATTCGGATAATTGAAACTACTAATAAATAGCTAAATATCAGTAGATAGGCTAGACTATCAGTGAAATTGTTTTCTCTCGAACAAATATCACGTTTCAAGTGATTTCTTTTGAACATCAACAAGCATAGCAAAAAAGGAACAACCCCCACCTTAATACATCTACTCTCTCGAGCTAGATGGGTAGGACTGAGTTTAGGATTCACTCTCTCGATCTAAACCCATATCAACCCAATACCTACAAACCATTAATCAAAAGCTTTTGTTCCACAACTTCTCTCTCAAGCAAGCTAAGACCTAAAAATTAGAATTGCATTTACAATGACAATTAATAGATTAAAACACAGCTAAAGATTAAACCCACTTCAATTAAGCATTTAAATCAGTAATTAACAATACCCATAAGCTAATTCAACCCATAATCACATAGTTACACCACAAGAATTGGGATTTTAGCTAAACATCATAAAAAGGTAAAAACAATTACTAACTAGATTAGCCATCAGCTGGGTAATAGTCTCCAAGCCTTTACAATGTTCCAAAATGGTGAAATTCAAAATCCCAAATCCAAATTTATGTGAAATCTACTCGTAAGCTTCAAAATTCAACAAGAAAAATGCCTTTTGTTCTGGGTAAGAATTTCTCAATGTTTTTCTGAATGCCTTCTCTCTTCAAAAGATCAATTTATACTGATTCAAAAGTTGGCTTTATTTTTTGGCTAATCGGTGGTGAAAGTCAGGCTTCACCGATCTCCTCTGTGCATCACTTTCCTATTTTGAGTATTCAGCTAAGATGCACTGTAACTTTAGGCAGCAATGCCAAGGTCGCTGATGGATTTGGCGATGCGCCCTTTGCTCTTTTGGATCGCCAATTTGCTTGCACCTCCGTTAAGAGTCCTGTAACTTTGGGCGATCAAGGTTACCTTCACGGAGTCATTCGGTGATTCGCCGACCGCCCACTCTTGTCGCTAAGTTGGTTCTTCCCCAAGGCTAGCATACTGTAACTTTAGGCGAGCTAAAGAGCCACTCGGTAGTTCGTCGAGTGGGCTTGGCGATCACCAAGATCGCATTTCTCCACTTCTTCATCTTGTTTTGCTTTTTTTTGCCTGGTAGTGTCCTTGCCTTGCTCCTTAGCTCACATACCTGAAAGTCAATGCTTTAACATCAATTTGTAGCATAAGTGAGGCATTTGAGGACACTAAAACTATCAAAAGAAAGCCCTAAATGAGTCCAAATCTCGAATTCATCACTCCCTCCTTGGGATCATTCGTCCTCGAATGAGATTCTAGGCACATATCTAAACAAAAAAACTCACGACTAGCAGCCCATCATGCATGCAACTCTTTAAAATGCACAAAACCGAGGACACATCAACTCCAAGCTCAACATACTCAATCCAAACATGCATGCAAATTTCAGATTTCTTATATTCAAGGAGGAACTATCATCTCCAACCTAAAAACAATGCTCAACACAATCTCATCGAGCCTATATGCAATCTATACTCGAAGCACATACTCAAAGAGGAAATCTCCACTCCAAGTCAAGGCATGTTCCATAATTTATCTCATGAAGTCCATAAGCACCTCATTCTCAATGCACAACACCATGAGGGAAAATAACTCATAAAATCCATTTTCTTTAAATACTTAAGCTTTTTCATGAACATGCATAAAAATAAGGAAATCATGGGAACACATAAAACACACATGACTTCAAACAAGAGCAACACAAGAGGAACTTATTACCTCAAGCTAGAATAGGAGGAAAAAGATGAGGATACCGAGACATTATATCGACTTTGGCCTCCCAAGTAGCACCCTCAACAAGGTGATTTCTCCATAACACTTTCATGGAAACAACCTCCTTGTTCCTCAATTTATTAACTTGATCGTCTAGAATCTCAATCGGAACTTCTTCATAGGAAAGGTTCTCTTTCACTTCCAACCCTTCTAGGGGAACTATGGATCTCCAACACACTTTTTCAACATGGAGACATGGAAAATCGGATGCACCGATGCCAACTCAATTTGAAAATCTAGCTAATATACAACCTTACAACACATCTCAAAATTTGATATGGGCCTACAAAATGTGGACTAAGTTTCCCTTTCTTGCCAAACCTCATTACCCCCTTCATGGGTGAGGATTTTAAATAAATCCAATCAAGCAGATCAAATTCAAGGTCTCTCTTTCTAACATCAGCATAAGACTTTTGTCGATTTTGGGTCATTCTCAACCTCTCTCTAATGAGTTGAATCTGCTCTGTAGCCTCATGAACTAACTCGAGCCTTATCAAGGCAACCTCACCCACCTCAAACCACCTTATGGGAGATCTACACCTCCTACCATAAAGAGCCTCAAACGGATCTATACCATTACTAGAAAGGTAGCTATTATTATAGGAAAATTCAATCAAGGGAAAATGGGCATCCTAATTTCCCTTGAAATCTATCACGCAAGCCCTCAACATGTCTTCCAATATTTAGATTGTTCGTTCCGCTTGCCCATCAGTTTGGGGGTGAAAAGTCGTGCTAAGCTTAACTTTAGTGCCAAGACCCTTTTGGAAAAACCTTCAAAACAGAGAAGTCAATTGAGTACCTCTATCGGAGATAATGGACAAGGGCACTCCATGCAACCTTACCATCTCTCTCAAATACAACTTAGCATAATCTTCTGCCAAATAATAGGCCTTGACGGGAATGAAATGGGCTGACTTTGTTATTCGGTCAACCATAACCCAAATTGAATCATATTAGTGTTGAGTTCGTGGCAACCCTACTATGAAGTCCATATTCAAATCTTCCCAGTTCCAAGTAGGAATGCTAATGTCTTGGAAAAAACCTCTCGGTTTCTGATGCTTAACCTTCACTTGTTGAAAATTTAGACATTTGGCCACAAATCCCCTAATATCCTTCTTCATTCCATTCCACTAATAGACCTCCCGCAAGTCACGATACATCTTGGTGGCTCCCAGGTGAATAGAATATCGAGAACTGTGTGCTTCGGATAAAATATGCTCCCTTAGATCATCAACATTAGGAACAGACAACCGACCTTGGTATCTAAGGACACAATCTTCTCCTTGGGAGAAAGCCTCAACAGACTTTCTAAGTACTGCTTATTTCAATTCTACCAATTAAACATCCCAAGCTAACTCCTTTCTATCATCATCAACATGTGCAACACTAACCATCGATAGTCGACTAAGAGTATCCGCTACTACATTCGCCTTACCGGGGTGATATAGGACACTCATATCATAGTCCTTCAACAATTTGAGCCACCTTCTTTGGCGAAGATTCAAGTCCTTTTGGGTAAAGAGATATTGTAACTTTTATGATTGGTGAAAACGTCAACATGGACCCTATACAAATAATGCCTCCAATTCTTTAAGGCAATACTACAGCCGCTAATTCAAGGTCGTGGGTAGGATAGTTCTTCTCATGAACCTTCAAATGCCTTGAAGCATAGGCAATCACCTTACCATTTTGCATAAGCACACATCCCAACCCAACTCTAGAGGCATCACAATATACCACAAATACATTTGTACCTTCCGGTAAGGTCAACACCGGAGCGGAGGTAAGTCTATCTTTCAACTCTTGGAAACTTTTCTCACAAGCATCCGACCGTATGAACTTGGCCATCTTTTGAGTCAAAGTCGTTAGTGGAGAGGCAATCGTAGAAAACCCCTCAATAAATCTTCTATAATAACCAGACAAACCCAAGAAACTTCTAATATCAGTCGGTGTAGAGGTCTAGGCCAACTCTTAACCACATCCGTCTTAATCGAATCCACCTCAATTCCCTTGCTTGAAATAATATGGCCAAAAAAGGCTACGGACCTTAACCAAAATTCACACTTTCTAAGCTTTGCAAAGAGTTGTTGGTCCTTGAGAATTTGCAATACAATTCTCAAATGATCAATGTGCTCATTCTTACTCCTCGAATAGATCAAAATATCATCTATGAACACAATTATGAACATATCAAGGTATTGTCTAAACACCCTACTCATCAAATCCATAAACGCCGTCGGAGCATTAGTCAACCCAAACAATATTTCCAAAAACTCATAATGACCGTATCGGGTTCTAAAAGCCATTTTTGGAATATCTTACTCTTTCACCCTCAATTGGTGATAACTCGATCGGAGATCAAACTTAGAGAAATAACTAGCCCCTTGAAGTTGGTCAAATAGATCGTCTATCCTTGGAAGAAGATACTTGTTCTTGATAATCACCTTGTTCAACTGTCTATAGTCGATGCACATATGAAGAGAACCATCCTTTTTCCTAACGAACAACACGGGAGCACCCCATGGAGAGATACAAGGTTGGATGAAACCCTTATCCAACAAATCCCCCAGCTGATCTTTCAACTCCTTTAGTTCCGCCAGAGCCATTCTATAAAGAGGAATAGAGATAGGTTGTGTATCTAGGAGAAGGTCCATTCCAAACTCTATTTCCCTTTCGGGAGAAATGCCGGGTAAATCATCGGGAAACACTTTCGAAAACTCCTTCACAATAGGGACCGACTCAAGAATAGGGATTTCAGAATCCACATCCCTCATCCTCACTAAATGATAGATAAAACCCTTAAAAATCCTTTTCTCTAGCTTGAAGGTAAGAAACAAATTGACCTCTAGGCATAGAATTTGCCCCCTTCCACTCATGGATATGCTCATTTGGAAATTAAACCTGAACCACTCTAGTCCTACAATCAATGCAACCAATCCATATTTAAGATAACATCAAAATCTAAAATGTCAAGATCTATCAAGTCAACAACGGTAACTTTATGGGATAAGGAAATGGGACATCTCCTATAGACCCTCTTAGCCACCATAGAATCACTAACAGGTGTAGAGACAGAAAAAGGTTCTAACAACACATCGGGGAGCACATCAAACCTCATTGTTATGACCCTAAAATGAAATAAGATGAACTAGAGCTTCACATGTGTTTTGGAAGTTGGTAATTTGTTAAAATGATGAGTTTTAGCTTTTGAGGCTTAGTTTGAAGAGTTTTGAGGTCGAACGTCAAGGGATGACCATGACGTTCAGAAACTAGTCTTGTGAGCTTATGTGTTCTAAGAGGTGTATTGTTGTCCCGAGTCTTGTTTGAAGATTTTGGGGAGTCAACGTCAAGGAATGTGTTAGCCTCCATGTTGTTGAAGGCCTTTTCTATGTTGGTTAGGGTGCTTGGGCTTGTGCCAAGCCAAGGAAAGAAGGGCCTTAGCCAAAGGCCAAGGCTTCCAACCTTGGCTAGACACTGCCTCAAGGCTTCACAGACCACTTCACGGCCAGTGGTCTTGACCACGGCTCGTGAATGAGGTCGTGGAGATTCCTTGGTGGCATGTGAGTCAAGGCACTTTGGCCAAGTCACTGCCCTAACTTTCACGGACCACTTCACGTCCAGTGGTCTTGATCGCATCTCGTGAAGGAGGTCATGAAGGTGACTTTGCCGGAGGGGGCTTGACACGGAAAAGTTAGCCACTACCTCAAGGACCACGGGCTCCACCACGAGCCGTGGTGCCCCTTCACGGCCCGTCCAAGTGGGCGTGGTCCCTGGCAAGGCCGCCCAAAATTGGGGCATTTAAGTAATTACCCTCTTTATTATTATTAAGTGGGGTTGATTTTAACGGTTTATATCATTAATATATATAGTTTTAAGTCCTAAAACTAGTCTTTTACTCATTATTTCCCCAAATCAAAATAGGAGTTCTTCCTCTCCCAAAAATTCTCTCTCTAACTCAAGGAAGAAGATGAAGATGAAGTGGGAGCTAGGGTTTCGATTCAAGGAGCTTTCTTCATCAAATATCTTGGGGAATCGTAGTAAAAGGTATGGGAGTTCTTTATCTAGGGCAAGCTATCACCCTAGAGCCAATTCCAAAATAGTTTCAAGTTTTCAAAGTATATGAAAAAGCCTTTTTCTCACTCAAACTCAGGGTTCTTACATGAAACGATTTCAAATGATAAGATATGATATTATTGATGTTTAATCGATGTTTTAAGGTGAAAAACTCTATGAATCCTTGATTTCAGAAAATCTCTAAAGTTGGCTTATCAAGTGGGTTTATTGTTTATGATTGGATGATGATGGATTTATGCTTAGATTGAGTTGAATAGTGGATTTTTATTATTATCTATGCATCTATTGTGAATTGTTGGAGAATTGAGGAATGGTGATTGTGGCTTTGGAAAAAGGGTAAGTGGACCTAACTTCATTGTTAATGTAGAATTGATATAGAATTGTGATAGATTGATCTGTGATCCACTTATGATGGAGCTGTTTACTTATTGAATGTATTGTGTTTATGGCCTTGGAGGCATTATATGAGGAATTGAAGTGTTGACATGATATCTTATATGTGAACGTGATTTGAAGGATTTGAATGAGAATCAAATGAAGTAAAGGTAATCATGTTGTGAATATAAAGGTGTTCATGTAATCCCAAGGTGAACTTGTATAAAGTGTTCTTGTATTGTGATTGAAAGTATGTCCCCTCTTATTATTCATATGTGATGATGGAATGTGAAGGATCTCTATAATGTGATGTGTGTCTTGAATTGGTAGACTTACGCACCTCTTATTGATACATGAATGCTATGGAATGTGATCTCTTGACTTGGTAGGCTTAGTCATCCTTCTCTTGAGTAATGAATGCATCTTGACTTAAGTGTCTAATTGTGCTTGAATTGGTAGACATAGATTGGTAACCTCTTCTTAAATAAGTGAATGAATGAATGTCTAGGATCGGTAGACCTGAGTTGGTGTCCTTCTATAAATGACTAATGAGGCATTCTAGGCTATGTCTTGAACTAGTAGACCTAAGCATGGTTCCCCTTTATGATGAGTCTAGGACCCTATGTGAATGTGAAACCTTGAAGCGGTAGACCTAATGGTGGTAACCTCCTTCTTGTGTGAAATGATAGACTTAGAGTTGGTGGACCGGAATGGTAGAAAGCCCTCTCTAAGAAAGTCAATGAGCTACCCTTTATGAACCTTGATCGGTAGATCCTTGTGGTGCCCTTCTTGGTAGAGTGTTATGGGTCGGTATGCCCAATGATGGCACCCTCTATAGTACTTACATGTGAATGAAATTACTCTATGGAAAATAAGGCTAAGCACTGAGTGGATATGGTTAAGATGGTGGCTCTCTCCGAGTATGAGGTTAGAGCACAATGAACGTCTTTGGATATCCCCTAAACCATGTGCCTACATGGGTTGTTTACTAGTTCTACCCTTGGCAAGTAGAACACCTTCCACAGTGTGGGGTCTTATGACACCGGATTCCATGCCTAGCTAGTATGGTCTATGTCGGTTAATGCCTATTCCCATCATGTGGGATGTGCTCTCTAGTTACCTGATAGGTTCTATAACGTGTAGGTAGTAGTATGAGATGCTATCTACACATGGCATGAGTAGGCTTTGAAGGTACTAAAGTGAGTTCCCTAAGTCTATAATGACTATTATGTGAAGTCACCTATATGGATGAATGTCTCCTTAAATGTCTCTACTAATGAATATTAACTTATTGGTTTATGTTGAAAGGGAAAGGTCTTTATCTTTGGTAGTCTTGAGGAACACTTAGGTGTGCGTGCAGAAGTTGTATGGGCGGCCCTTCATGTCTTACTTAGGTGGATCTTAGGATAACCTTAGATGGAGGGTATTAAATGATGGAATGGTTTACTTGATAAATATGGATATGTCTTTTAGTTTGGTATTAGTTGAGCATGTATATTATGTGAGTATTATAGTGTATGTTGGTTATGATTGAGTATTGTGACTCTTATACTTGTATTTTCATGAAGTTTTACGAAATGGCATAAATCATGTTTCTCCAGTAAATGTCCCTTTTAGCATGTTTTTCCATGGCTTCCATACTTAGTGCTTAATTGTGCTAACCCCATTTCTTCCCCTTTTGACTAAAGTGTAAGGATTGGAGATATTGGTGTGCTATGGATGAAGGATAGGTTTCTAAGGTGTTTGAAGATGAAGACTTGGTGAGTTCTCAAATATTTGAGGAAAATACCCTACATGTTCCTTTTATGTCTTTTAATATTGTTTACAGTTTTGTAAGGGCTTAGTCCCAATGTTGCATTCTAAAGGTATTAGATGGTTTTGAAACATAAGTGTATAAAGTTAGAAGTCTTCCACTTGCTATTTTAATGAAAGTATCTTCGTGTGTGAAGAAAGTTTTTAATTCTTCTCTATTTTTAAGTATCGTATGCACTGAATGATCTAAGAGGGTTGTATTAGACCTCTTCGAGGTCGAGTACGCTGGTTACGACTAGGGGGTGCTCTCGGGTCGTGACACTCATAGCTACACAAGGGGTCATAAAGGACAAAGTATCACATGGATCAAGTAAATCATACACATCTGTTTGGAAAACTTTTAACATACCAGTCACCACATCCAGGGATGTAACACCCCCGAAACTAGTAGGCTTAACTAGAGCTTATCGTAAGGATTAAAGTCATAAAATTTGCTTCTAGTACTTAGAATGAAGGGTTTAGGGGTTTAACGTCAAGGTATGACTCCCTAAGGACCAAACAAGGGTCCTTGAGGAGGACCCTAGAACAAACCTCCAATTTGCCCAAAATAGTGGACCCACGTATAGGACCTATGTCTCGTAGGGTTGTCCACACTCCATGGGTGGAGCCTCGTGGGTTAAGGCCAATATTAGGGGATGCATACCCCAATACACGCCCCACTAGTACGGTCCGTGGGTAAGTATACGCCCCGTAGGTGGGGGTCGTGGATGGAGGCCTCTGAATTGTTCTAGGGGCGGTTAAGGCTAGGGGTTTTTAAGTAATTTATTTTTTAATTAGTATTAAGTGAGGTAATTTTGTATAGTTTTAATACACCTATATAAGTCTTTTTAAGTCATTAAAGAACCCATTCACTTCATAAAATCCAAAAACTCAAATCAATAACCAACTTTTCTCCAAAATCCTCTCTCTAGAACTCCAAGGAAGAAGAAGAAGAAGAAGAAGAAGAAGAAGAAGAAGAAAGGTGAAGCTGGGGTTGAAGAATAAAGATTTTCTCCTCAAATTCGTGGGAATTCTTCAATAAGGTATGGTAGCTCTTCATCCATGGATAGACTTCACCCATGGAGCCCCTTCAAAACCCCCAACTTCAAAGTAAGAAATCCCAAAAGCTAGGGTTTGACTTCAATATCATGGATTCCTTTCAAATTCATTTTAAATGATTGAATTATGTTTTTTTATGGATATATTGTTGATTTTATATGATTTTAAGTTGAATTCCTCAAGAATCCATGAATTCCCCTATTTTCTCAATTTGGATCTTAAAGTGTGGGTATTGATAGATGTAAGTAGAATGTTATAGAATTATGAATGTAATGAATTGATTACTTGAATAATATTATCATCCCTAATGTAGTAATTCTAGATGTGTTAATGAATTATGATACATGGTCCTTGAAAGGCAAAATATGAGAATTATGCATGACAATGAGAATTATGAATATGCTTTAAAGAACACTTTAAGAGTAGAGTGATTATGACTATGATGTAATGGTGGGGTTGTTGAAAGGCTATTTTCACACACACACACACACTTATGAATGAAGTATGAATGAAGTTTCCATGATTATGATAATGATGTTGTGTTGATTGAAAGGCTATTCTCAATTGTACACTTATGAATTATGTCGACATGTTGTGAAAGATTTTCTCACAATATGGAGATTCTTAGGTTCAAAGGCTATTCTCACCTATTGAAGCTATGATCTATCTTATGAATGATGTTGGATTGAGTGTTGATACATTCCTCCATAATAATGAACTCAAGTAATGAAATGATAAGTACTCCGTGGGAATAATGCTTAGCACTGAGTGTATATTGATATGAGATGGAATCCCTCACGTGAGTTGAGGTGGGGTTTCTATAAGCAATCTCTTGAGATGGATGTCCATACATGAGTTGAGGTGGGGTATCTAGTAGCAATTTCCTTATCCCATATCTATGTGCCCTCATAGGTCTTTAGCTAGTGGATCCACCTAAGCTAAGTTAATGGTTCTACCTTAGGCAAGTAGGACACCCTTTTTGGTGTGGGTAACATCGGATTCCATGTTTAGCTCACATGGTCTATGTCGGTTAAGGATTTTCCCCAGAATGAATGATTATGAACTATGTCTTCTCAAGAAGCTCTAGTTAGTGTGGGTGGGAGTATGAGATCTCATTCATGCATTGCACAAGTAGGCTTTGAGAGTGGTTATGGTGTGTTCCTTTTATGATATGATGATTTATGAAATGAATATGCTTATGATGATGCTATTAAGTATATTGATATGATGGCTATTGGTAATGATGGATGCTTAACTTGGATTGTTGCTTTTCTTGATATAACTTGGTAAAGGTGAATTCTTTCCTTATCTATGAGTATTAAACTAAGGATGAGATCAAAGGATGGTAAGTATGATTATGGTGGCCTAAAAATGGTACTTAGTGTAGATGGGATTATGGGATCTTATCTATGCATTGCATAGTATGAGTTAGCGTTACTTATGAGATGGTTTTATTATGCTATGATGATCTATATGTTGAATATGCTTATGAATTATTCTCTTACACTAAACTTCATGATGATTCTCAAACTTGGTAAAGTGCACGTTTTTCACCTAAAATGTCCTTTTTAGCATGTTATCATTATTTTATTCATGTCTATAATACTTAGTGCATTTTTGTACTAATCCATATTTTCCTACATTTTTCTACAAGTGTAGGGTTTGGTTCTTAAGGCAATCTTCTTTTGGTTCAAGCTTGGATTGACTATTCTCCTAGCCTGTGGTGAGTCCTCATGGTTCGAGGATGTATGAGTCATTTGTAGTTCCTTTCTAGTTATTTCATTTTCTGACTATATTGTAAGGGCTGTGTCCCTTTTTGATTCAAAGATTTTATTAGATAGCTAATTGAGACAAGTCTACACTTCCGCTTGTTTTATAAAAGACTTCTATTGTATGGATAAAGTTTTAAATTCTACATCATTTCTTTTACCTTATATTATGATATGCTAAGGGGCTTGTATGAGGCCCCTTTCGGAGTTGAGTACGCCTTGTCACATCTAGGGGGTACCCCTGGGTCATGACAAACTTCGTATCAGGGCACAAGGTTTAGAATAATTCTAGGATGATGTCTCATAAGCCACGTCTAGTAGAGTCTTGTTAATAGTATAAAGTGTGGCACATTTATGAATGAGAGGCTATAAGATGTTTAGGAAACTACACTTCTTTCATCACTCTTAAGTCGTGCCATACAGTTTAACTCTATAAAGTCCCAATCTTAATCCTTCTCTTGTGTCTTTAGGTTATGAATACACGAAGGGCTAATGCAAGTAGAATGGAGGGTGACAATGTCAATGAAGAAGCTCCTCAAGCTAATCAAGCTCCGATTAATTCTTCGGCTATGTCAGATGTGGAGGTTAGGTCAGCTTTTCTAATGTTGGCCCAAGCGAATAGAGATGTTGGGACTCATGTGAACCCTAATGTGAATTCGGCCGCTTCAGTGTTAGGGATTTTTCTAGAATGAACCCTTCCGAGTTCCATGGCTCTAAAGTGGAAGAGGATGCTCAAGAATTTGTGGATGAGGTTTAAAAAATACTTGATTTCATGGGGGTGACTTTGGTAGAAAAAGCGGAGCTAGCCACTTATCAATTAAAGAATGTTGCTCAAGTATGGTATAAGCAATGGAAGGATAAGAGGCCAATATGAGCGAATTCCATAGAGTGGGAGGTGTTCAAATCAGTGTTCCTTGATAGGTTCTTTCCCCTAGAGTTAAGGGTGGCTAAGATGCAAGAGTTCATTAAACTTAAGTAAGGTAGCATGAGTGTTAAAGAGTATGCCTTGAAATTTACCCAACTATCCAAGTATGCTCCAACTCTAGTAGCAGATTCAAGGGCTAAGATGAACAAATTTATGATGGGAGTGTCCGACTTGGTTGAAAAAGAAAGTCGTACGACAATGTTAGTTGGTGAGATGAATATTTCATGCCTTATGGTATATGCCCAACAAATTGAGAAGTCAAAGCTCAAGAGAAAGAACAAAGAGGTAAAAAGAGCTAGGTCTGATGAACAAGGTCAAGCAAGGTTCAAAAAGAAGTTCTCAAACCAAGATTCCTCCAATGCTTCACCAATGGACAACAAGGATATGGTGTCTAACCCTAAATCATAAGGAGGAAATGTAAGGTTCTTATTTTGAAAGATCTACATGTGCCAAATGTGGAAAGGAACATGCGGGTAAGTGACATAGGCGTACACGACCCTGAAGGGGTCTTATACAAGCCTCATAGCTCATTCATTGCATAGGTAGTAGAAATATTACGGAATTTAAAACTTTTTACTTAAAACCATTCAATCTAACATTCAAAACCAACATTTAAACGCAAGCGGAAGTCTATATCTCACATGGCTATCTTAGACATAATCTTGAACAAAAATAGGGACACGACCCTTTACAATAGAAATCTTAACAATAGTCTTAAAACATGAAAGAACTAGAAACATTAAAAGTCCTTGTCCTCGATCTATGAGGACATACCAAAAGATGTCTTGGAAGAAATCTATTCCAAGCTTGAGTAGGAAGAATCAAATTGAGTGCCAATCCCTACACTTCATAAAGGTAAAGAAAATATGGGTTAGCACATAAAGTACTAAGTATGATAGCCATGCAAAAACATGCTTAAAAAGGACATTTGTTTGAAAGTCATAATATATTCCATTCTGGTAAAACTTCATGAACATTGATAAAAGAGGCATGATATAAGTCACAACCAACATACAAGTCATATTTTCACATTAGAACATAATCCACATATGAACCTTTACCTTCACCTTAAGCCTTCACCTCAAGTAACCCTCAAGCTATACCTTGTGCAATGTATAGATAGCACCCCATACCACCATCCACACCAAGGTACCACATTAAGGACACCAAAAGTGAACTTACCATTCAACCTTTCCATCCTCACACAATACTCATACACAAGAGACATAAACATTACATAAATCACATCAACGCATAAAGACCATCACCTAGGGCAACTCTAAGTCATACTTGTGCAATGTATGAGTAGCATCCCATACTACTACTCACACAAAATACTCCTTGAAGCCACATTCATATTCATTAAGTCATGAAAAGGAAGTAACTCATAATACAATCCAAGTATAACATACATCATCTCATTCAAGCATATAAGTCAACATTCTTCATTAACTTCATTACATTAAGAGCACATTCATTCATTAGACAAATAGCCAACATTCTCATTAACATCATCATAAGAGCACACTCATTACACTTAAAATTATAATGAAACACATCACAACCTCTCTCAAAGCCTATGTGTGCAATGCATAGATGGCGTCCCATACCACCACCCACACTAAGTAGTGCATTCTTAAGAAGCCATAATTCATTAACATTGTTTGTGGGTGTAAGCCTTAACCGACATAGACCATGTGAGCAATTCTTGGAATCCCGGTGTCACCATCATCGGATAAGGGATTCCTACTTGCCTAAGGTAGCCTAATTGTTCTTTAGCTTAAGTGGATCCACTAGCTAGACCTATGTGGGCACATAGTTAAGGGATATGAAGATTGCTACTAGATACCCCACCTTAACTCACGGATGAGCATCCATCTCAAGAGATTGTTACTAGATACCCCACCTCAACTCCCGAATGAGCATCCATCTTAATTCATACCACTCGGTGCTTAGCATTATTCCCCACAGAGTACATTACATTTATTACATTAGTTCATTATGGGATGAGGGATTGTTACTAGACACTCCACCTCAACTCCCGGATGAGCATCCATCCCAAACCCAACATTCATTCATTCATTGGAAAGCTCATAGATTCAAAGATGAGAATAGCCTTTCACCTAAGAATCCCCTTATTGTGTGAAAGTCCTTTGACAACAAGTCATTATCATACATTAGAGTACAATTGAGAATAGCCTTTCAATAGACTCATCATCATTAACATTATCATAGAAACTTCATTCATTATTCATTCATGAGTGTGTGTATGTGAGAATAACCTTTCACATAATCATCATTCATACAATTGCCTTCTAAACCTAATAATAATACATCTATAGTAATCACACACATATACTTCACTTCAAACGCATACATAGTAATTAAACACCTCTACCTTTCAAGTGGATTAATAGCTCAAGAAATATTCTATTACAACGAGTAATTGGGCATAAATTTCCCCTTCAAGGCCATGATCACAAATCATCAACTCAGCAACAATTTACCATAATTAAGGCATAGATAATGATACAATTCAATAATTGTCACGACCCGGGAGCACCCCCAAGTTGTAACAAGGCGTACTCGACCCCGAAGGAGTCTTATACGAACCACATAGTCATTCATTGCATTCAATAATGAAAATAGTGCGGAATGAAAAACTTATTTACATCCACACATTCAAACTTTATTAAAACAACTTAAAAACACACAGCGGAAGTCTAAGTCTCACATGGCCATCTTAGACACAATCACAAAACATAAGTAGGGACACAACCCTTTACAATCGAAACAAAACTAAAAGTGTCTATTACATGAACAAAAGAACTTAAAAGTCTTATCCTCGAATCTATGAGGACATACCAAGTCTTGGAGGAAAGCAATCCAACACTTCAAATTAGCTAGGAGGGATCACTTGCCGGAACCTACACTTATAGTAAAAACATGAAGAATATGGGTTAGTACACAAAATGTACTAAGTATGATGACCATGCAAAACATGCTTTAAAAGGGACATTTTGGATAGAAACCATGCATTATGCCACTTTTTGAAGTATCATGAACAGTTGCATAGAAGACATACAAGACAAGCATAAACATCAAGTAAGTCATAATATCACCTTTAAACAATATCAACATGAAAACCTTTACCTTGGACCTTCACCTCAAGCAACCCATATGCTATACCTCGTGCAATGTATGGATGGCGTCCCATACCACCATCCATACTAAGGCACCACATTTAGGTCACTTAAAGTAACTTATCATTCCTTTC